>KK122043.1:1023174-1049950 GCA_000611955.2 Stegodyphus mimosarum | reverse complement strand
AAAAAAAAAAAAAAAAAAAAAAAAGCGAGAGAAAAGGAGAAAGAAGGGGAAAATGCTTAGTAAAAGGACTTAGGCATATCCAAGCGTTAACTTCTGAACAAAAGTTGGTGCTGACTGTAACATAAATATTAGCTCCTACTTACTCTGTCGATTTATGTGTAAAATTTGATGCTGATAGCAGTATAATTTATTTCAGAATTCCGTGTTAACAGTACAAAGTTTTAATTGAAGATACATGATGTATGTAAAATATTCTTCTCAGAAGCGTAACAACACTGAAGATCAATTTTCATTTTAAAACGTTTGTTTATGTGCTGAAAAACAAAACTGATAAAATATTTCTTAAACGAGATGCTTCCGATTATCAAGAAATGATAAGTGAGCACATCAATCAGAAGTTTTTTCTTTTTCTAAACTTTTTTCAGAAAATCTTGCCGTTTCTTATAGCCCCATCGGTAGCCGAGTGGTTAAAAACGCTGAATTTAGGGAGTGTGATTCAGGTTCAGTCCCAGGTTGGCTACGTAGTAGACTTTTGTGATTTGTCCCATCTATAACGTGAATACAATCACGTTTCCTTCAGAAAATTCCCCATGAAGGACTCTATTCCCTTTGTCAGAGAGCTCTGTTGTGCTTTCAGTATTCAAATAGTCCTCAGCCTTTCTCTATACTCAGGAGAAAAGCTGGGCGATTGCCTATTTCCGATCAACATAACTGTTTGCTTCCTTCAAACATAATTGTTTGCTTCCTTTTTTTTTTCTATGCTTTATTAAAATCTGCAGCAACCACTTTAAAATTGATTTTGAACTCATTATGCCTATCAGATATCATAAACATTTTGTGCAAGATCATCCTTTAAGTTATCAGATTAGTACACTACTTCTTGTTTATGCAAATATTTGTTCCTATATTATAAAATATTTAACACTAGACAGTCAACAACTAAAAAACACCTGTTTTTATAAAAAGGGAAAAGCTGGTTCTAGATACTGGTATAAACCTAGTGTTAAGCATAAACTTTAGTTCTTTTTCTTGTACTTCAAAAGGTTTTACACAGAGCAATATAGTATTTAATACGTTATATTTTAGAGACTACTCATATTTTGGATCAATAAATATAAATTATTCGCGTTTTTTAATTATAACTTTTTGTAATTTACGCTTTTCTAAATCAGATTAATAAGCAGAGATTTGGGAAACATATAAAAGCAGTGAGAAACACTTACCTAAAGTATTTAACCGTGAAACCGATGAAATGCTTTGCTCAGCTGTTGCTTTTTGAACTTTTTAAAATTATTATTTAAGATAAGTTTTAGTTACAGACGAACACATTTCACAAGTTGCAACTTCAGTTCACGCCATTTGCATCTTCGTGGGTTTTCATAAAATAGAAACAATTACGTAAAAACAATTACAGTAAAAATAGAGAAATGGATATTATCACTTTCATTTTAAAAATGGATGATTTTCTTTCCCCAATTTCAGATGACACACAAAAATCATCTTTAACGTAGGGTACTAATAACTATACTAATAATAAATCCAAAACTTTCAAGAGAAGTATATAGATTTGTAGAGGTTATTTTAAACTTCAAACAATTATTTTAATTTTTCAATATGCTTTACTGTCTATTCTCGTTTCCCACCTACTATTCCCTACCAGAATAAGTTTTTAGTATCGCTTTACATTTAAATGAGGTAGAAAGAGTATTTAAAGGAAAGTTTCGCTTACTTCAGCAGAAGAGGTTAGGGGTCCTTAGTGGCGCGTGTTTGCTGTCAGGCTACTTCGTTGTTTAAAGCTAACCTTACGCTCGGCCGTATCGTATTGTATGCGCCTGCTGATATTCGCCGGTTAAGTTAAATAAGGGCCAACTACGTTAAATAATTTTGTATAGCTTCGGCTATATTCAGCTTAGTTTAGCTCAGATTAGTTTTTATTTCCTTATCTTAAGCCCAAGTGGGGTCTTTTCTGCAAGCCCGAGAAAGGGGCTATCTGCATTCTTAGTTTAAAATAATGAAGGGTAAGTTGAGCCATTCTCTGGACTTTCCTTTTACACACTTCGACTCAGCGATAAGTTGCTACATAGTTCAACAAGGTTTTTACTATGTTAAACACTACACAAACTATAAACGTATAGACAAAGTAGTTAGAAACATTACACATTTTGCGAAGAAATCATAGATTTTAACGAAGAAACCACAGTAGCAGACTACATAAAAATTTTAGGACATATGTTATTTTCATAAATTTCTTTTGTAAAAAGAAGCGCATGGGGTTTCTGTGTAAACATAAAAACGGCATACATTAATTGTTTAAATCAACCATATTATGCTCTTTGTTTCTCGTGTTCCTTCCTCCCTTGAAACTGACAAGAAGAAAAACTGCTTTCATCTTGTCTAATTCCAGCACTCCTACCCCCCCCCCCCAAAAAAAGGGCAGCAGAAAAGAATATGACCACTGATTTTGTAAAAGCTTGGGGGTGGGATAAAAAGAAATTCCCGTTATTTCGTCAGATAATCCTCTCAAAAGGAAATCAAAAACACTTTCAAACATCCAATGTCTAGCAAGATTTCAACAGTTTTTATTCCAGCAAAGACGTCATGGTGAGAAACTAAGATACAGCAAAAACATATCGATATCTTCTTCCGTTCTGACTCTTCAAAACAGCTGTTGGTTTACTTGCTTTTGAAAGTCAATCTACTAGGTTAAGGAGCGGCTATATAGGCGACAACACAGCGCGAAATTCGGTATGTGTCATGAAATCAGTTTTAATTTAAATATGACATTTAACATACACTTTTGTTTCAATTTGTCTAATCATTATTTTAAAACATTCATATCGTTAAATAGTAGTAGTAATTAGTTAGATTTTTTTAGCGTTATTATTAGTGTTAGAGAGTGACTAGTGTTAGAATAGCTATAACAGTGTTAGAGTAGTGTAAAAGAATAATGTATAACACTATGCCCTCTTATGTTATACACTATTCTGTACTATGCTATAATAATGCACAGTTTATATATAAACAGAAATAATACCAAAAAAAAAAAGCTGTCATTTTATCTTACGTTAAGGGATCTTAATGCTAGTTGCACATCGAAATCTAGATCTTAAGACAGTCTTCGGTCCTAGGTACACTTTTCTTTCAGGGATCACAGCTTGTAATCTTGCTTTTATGAGAGAAAAAGAGTATTATTTTTAAGGAGAGGGTCTAAAATCTCAAACTTCTTGTGCCGAGCTTCTGTTGCTTGTGAGTGTTGGTAAAAATCTGTCCCTAGTCCAGATTACTTTTCAACTCAGATAAACTGCGGTACAAATTGAATAAATTCAGTCCTAATGCAAGTGATATGTTATGGTAGACAGTTCAAAGCCAGATATTTTAAATTCCTTTTTTTTTAATTTCAAAAGTTTTTTTTAATTTCTTTAAATTTTGTTTTATATTAATAATACTTCTGATAATCTGAAGTTTCTACATTTGGTTATTTCGTAAAATTATGTGCGCATTCTACAGGGTCAAGGAAATTAATTTTTAAATAAAAAAGTACTAGTGTACTACATAGTGATAATTAATATATAAATAATAAATTCTAAATAACAATTAAAAATGTATCTCGCAGTTATCTACGGTTAGCAAAAAGGTACCTCTTCAACTAATCCTTCTCTCAAGTCCTATTTTTTTTATAACGAAGCAGAAATCTAGATTTTTAAGAGAAAGAAAAGAAAGAAAAAACGTAAGTAAAGAAAGAAGAAAAGTAAAGAAAGGCAAAAAGAAAAAGAAAGTTAGCTCTCGTCAAGTGACAAAGGAAGTGGACTGTTCGAACAATTCCAGGTTGTATACGTTTACGCAGGGAAAATAAAACTAACAAAAAAACCTGCCTTTTTACAACCTATCAATTGTTATTTGAAAGAAAAACCCGTTGCCAAAAGGACACCGAGAATTAAACCTGAAAAGATCTTTTTCAAGAAACTAGTTTCGTGGGAAAATGAAAACAACTGAAACTGTAAGCCTATTGTCCAAATTTATCCCCGTCGGATTAACTATTTACTATGTTACAATAAAAGAAGCCCCGAAGCAAAATGTTTTCTAAACGAAGCTCCTTCTAAGCGAAAAACAGATATCAGAAACTGAGATAATAAGATTCATACACTGCCCTAAATTAGAAAACTTACCCTTTAAAAAGTCGTCCAGTGTCATTAATTAGACGCACAACCTTGATATTAATCCCTTTTCCCGTGAAATGATAGCTCACACAATATTCTGCTGGAGACTATTACTTTACAATCTAGTATACATTTTCTCAAGGACAGAATTAAGGACTTTTTAATCCAGTTTTGCTACTATTGTTTTATTTTTAAAACGATAACGAGGTTAAAACAATAACGGTTAACCAGTCGCGGGAGAGTCTCAGTATTCTAGAAAACGTACATTTTTATTACAGCGCTGGTTACATTCCGTAACGTTCGCTGTCATTTTCTTTCTAAAACAGGTGTCTCTTTCCGCCGTCTATCCAAGTTGGCATCGTGCCGCAAGAGCAATGTCCGTTTGTCTAGAGAAATTTTCTTATTCAATGTAGCATAATTCATTGAGGATTTCATCGCTTGGCGCAAGAGTAACTGTTCTCTTAACCTTTTGGAAAGAACGATAGTCAGCGATTTTGACTTCTCTTAATAAGCATTCAACTAAGTTTTCTAACTTCTTTTTCAGCATTTTCAATCTTGCAATCAATAACAAGAACGCTAATCGGAACTATTAAATTTGCAAACTGTATTTACCTTGGCAAAATGATTTCACGGTTTATTAAGTAAGCTAATCAAATGAAAAGCTAATTAATAATGTACAAGCAGAAAGCACTGAGCACAGTAGTAAGGAAATTTTTTTCCTCCCTGTCGTATGCCTTCTTAAAAGCCTCATAGATTCAACATAGTAATTCAGGATATGAAATAACGCAGATAATAAACGAAGTGTATTCTCTTTGAAAACTCAGGAATTTTGTCTCCATGAATGAAAATTTTGCTTACAAGAAAGAATTATATCAGATGTATTAGCAAAAGGAAAATACAAAACCAAAACGATAATTTTAATATTTTATATGGAATGTGGGCTTACAGCAGAAAATCTTAATATGATTTTTTTTTCCCCTTTAACTTCTGTTTATTGAAGAACTCATTTTAAGAACGTAGCAAATTGTTAACCTGAGCAGACTTACGTTCCATGTAGCAAAATATTATTTAAGCTCTAGATATTTCCACCAGCGAGCGCAAAGGAAATATTTTGAAGTGAATTTCCACAGAATAATCATAAATTCCTTTCTACTATAACTATAAAAACTATTCATAACTATAAAAATGGTAGCAGTGATCCAAAAGCCTCTATGTTTGTATACTTACAAATAGCTTTTTGACAAATGGAAACATGAACTTATAAATAAAGGTAAGAATAATTCGATTCTTTTTCAATAAGTCGGTGCTAGAGCCTTCCTAAGAATATAAAAAAGACACAGGAAGCCTCCCTCCTTTTTTTAAGATAAAGTCCTTTTAATATTATTTATTTTGAAGTTTTTTTTGGGGGGAGGAGGAAGAAACTTTGGAGATCTGAAGAAAACTGGATCACCTTCACTCGGCTTCATGGCAAAGTATAAAATTTAAAAATAATTTAAAAAACAGTATTAACTATTATTTTAACTATAGCAACGAAAAAAATCTGCTAGGTTTTACTCTTAAATAAATTTTACATGACGGTTTTATAACTTTTAAAGGCATTTTTATGTAAACCTTCATGCCCTAAAAAAACACTATCAAGAATATTTACAAGTGACTTAAATCATGGTATTGTATCAAAACATAAACATATCTTTCTATATATGAAAGAATTTTCGACAAGAAAAAATACCAATTTTACTATAAGGAAGTAAACCGATTTTACCATGAGTAAAAATATTTCGTTATAGCAGATTAAATTTTCTTGCGATTTACAAGGGAAGAAAAGTTACACGAAATTAATTTTCTACCGCAAACACACCTTCGGAGGTCCAGGGTATTTTATAGTTCAGAATTAAATTTGTCATTCAGTTCGTCAGAATTAATAAATTATTTATTATTTTATTACTTTGACGATTAAGGAAGTGGTGAATTGGAGTTAGACGGTGTTCATGTTTAAGAAGGATTATACAACGCTCTAACTGAAATGAAAGCAAAAATTCTAAATTGACAATTTTTTAAGTGTACACGCAGCTTTTATCGATATAAGCACAATATACGAATCGATGGGGATGTTTTAAATGAATAGATTAAGTAATTCTAAATCACTAGCTCGATAATTTTTAAAACAAAAACCACGCTACTCAACTTGTTAGAAAGAGAAAACAAAAATAGGACGTAGCCGTCCTCGCCAAACAAAGCAGATCTGTTCTTTTCGCAAAGGCACAAGGGAAAAAAGAAAGACATAGATAAACTGACTTATCTTTTCAGCGCCGTGCAAACTGCGTTGAACAATAAAAAAAGTCCAATCTTGTCAGTAAGTGCAAAAACGCGAAGTTACAATACAAGGGGAAAAAGAAAAAGGAAAAATACCTCTTGCAGCGTAAAAAACGGCACAAGGGATTGCTAACACAAACCCCTATTCTAAAACGCTAAATCTTGGGAAGAAATCGCAGTCTGTTCCCACAGCAATCGAGATACTCCCCCCCAAGCCTGAACTGTAGTAGGAAAAGATTATGATCACTTCGACAAGGCGAGTATTTTAAAGGTGGGTGGTTGATGAAAATGCGTGTATTTTTTACTTTGCAAACTATGAAATACGAAGTTTATTTTTCAGTGCAAACATAACTCTCTTATTTTTTGCGCCTTTCTTTATAAAAAAAAGAAGATCATTTAGGCCACAAAGATCTCAGAAGGCAGAGCAGAAATGAAAATCCGAATTTTAAGCGAACTTTTCGTTTCTAGGGAGAAGAAAATACATTTAAATTAAATTTCAGACATTTCTTGGAATCTGAAAATAAAAGCATAAAATTCCACGCATCTAAATTTAATTTTAAGGACATATACGAAAATATGAACTCCGCATAAATGATATACTACACTTCCGCTTTCGATATACAATATGTATATAAACTTAAACATGATGTACGACACAAATGATTCAAACTAAAAATTACAACATTCTTATAAAATGATTTAAAAGGTGGAAGGTGTACTAATTAGAGTTATATTTCCAGAAATCTCACGCTTCAGTTTTCTGAGGCAACATTTCTTGCAGTATAGTTATCAGAGCTGGGAAAGACAAAAGCAAATCTGTCATTTAGGATCAACTGCGTGATCGACGCTAACGGGATTAACCATTGTTCGGGTTTGAAGTTGATGAATGGATAATGTAAACCTGATAGAATGCGATCTTTAGAAATTTTTTTCTCCATTCAGTATTCAAGCATTACGCTTCAGAATGCTAGCAAATTTTACGCTGTAGAATAGCAATAATAATAAAAGCGAGGAAAAGAAAAGCACCTGCGTGTATAGATGTAAGGATTTTACTAAATAATTATCCCATGGCTGATTAAAAGCCATCTTTATGTACTACTATCTTCTATGAAAAGGTGAAAATTTTAAAATCTTCACTATTCTTTAAACTCCCACCATCTGACATATAAATTTACGCATATATATATTTAAAAAAAAAAAAACAATAAAACAATATGGAGATCCTTCAAAAAGTTATAAAATATTTCATGGAGATATACTCTTTGGACTTGTTTAGTTTTAAACAAACCAGTTTTGTTCAGTTATTTTACCTTTTCCATTTTCTTTCATTTCCATTTCCTGCAAGAATGATATTTCAGTTTCGCGTTTTACACAAAGTAGGGTAGAAAGATACTATTTAAGCTGGTGTTTGAGTTACTTCAGACAGAGTGTATTCTGCCTTTCCGCCACGTTGTTTCGTTGACATTTGAGCTTGCAATTTTATGGCCGTGCATATTAATTGCCGGTTTGTCTACGTCGCTGGTAAGGCTAAGAGCCAGCTCGCGTCAATTACCTCTGTGCAGCTTCCTCTGATTATTTAATTTATGCTTAGTTTTGATGTTTTATTTCTGTTTTGAGCTACAGCCAAAAGTATTGGCTGAGTTTTGTAAGCACCAGGAGTACCAACTATAAATCCTTTCTTGAGCTGAATAAAAAGGTCTTTTTAACCTTCGCCAGCCTTTTCATTGATACTTAGCGAATAGTCTCTTCGCAGTTCAAGTAAAGATCTAACCAGCAAAAGTAAAGTTAATTTAGCTAGAATCTTACAATATAATGCTAATTCATCGTTTTCTAAAGGGGGAAAGAATCTTCAAAAATCATATTTATAACAGCAACAAAAATTAAAAGTGTAATTCGTCTAAATTTCCAAGGAAGAAAGTTACACAAGTAACCATTTCAAGCATTCAACAAGAAAAAATGCGCGTTTTTACACCAAATTCCGACTCTCAAATATTTCACGTTGTCGCGCGTTTTTACATTTAAAAAAAAAAAATCAGCTATCACTACCTCAGATATGTTTAGCCTCTTAATTTGACATTCATAAGATTTACAAAAATAACAGAAAGTTAGTTTCTCTAAATTTGGAATGCCTGTTCTAGATTGAAATTAATATCCTTACAACTACTGTTAGCACTACTGAGAAGTTCGTAAGAACACTTAACATCCCCCCCCAAATGTCAAAAGATCTCCTTTCATTCAAATTGTTAAAATTATTTCTTTCCCCCCTCAATCTACATGCACTACTTCTTTTTACATGCTAATTTTTTGTGCCGAAAATTAAAAATTTCTCGCAGTAAAACGTTTATTTTGCAGCTCCGTTAGATGTTTGGAAACCATCTTTCGCTTGTTTATTCTTTGTGGTCATACACTCTTATCATGGGCTATACTGCGCATAGCACATGGATGTTGAACTCTTACAGAAATTGCAGCTGTAATTTAATTCTCTGCTCATGAAAAATGTGGTCTCTATCAAAATTTTAGAATGAATAAGCAAACATGAATAAGTCAATTTCAAACATGAATAAGTGATATTACGAACAACGTCTGAGGCCTCTGTTAAATTCTTTATTATTATTATTATTATTATTATTATTATTATATAACACTAAGTATTAATTGATAATAAGAATTGAATGAAGATTAACACGTGAGTTAACACTGCCACTTATTTTAGAGTAAGTTAGTGCTGTTATTACATATTATTAAAGTGAACGTGATACATTAATTAAAAGTTCTAATTTACTCAAGCGTTAGAAAACTGTATAATACAGTATTATAATGAAAGTTTGTACCACAATCCTATTATTCAAAACACAGGAATACCTTAAATGATGCATTTTAAGATTGTAGAGTTAATTCCTATTCCAGAGCTCTAAAATTAATTAAATTGCTACAATTATTCCTTTTCCATATAATACTTATAGCATGAAGAATTCAACATAAGATTTTAATATCGCAAATAAAAATCTGTCATTTCTATAGTAGTAAGAATCTTCCTAAGGAAAAAGGAAATGTCTATAAAAATAAATATGAAAGGAAATAAATAGTATAAGCATTTAAATCCGTTTTCTAAGGATCCGTAAACAACAATGTCATTTAATATAGCACTGTTATTCAAAAGCATTTCATCAGTAACTAATTTCCTTATCAAATGCAAAATATCGCTTAAACACTTTACACATATAGTGCTTGATTTTTTCCTTTAATCAGAAAATGAATCGTAAAGATCAGATGGAGTTATGCTAAAGTATTAGACGTATTATTCAATGCATTCTAATGTTGTTTTTTGAAAGCGGTCTTACTCCTGATCTCGCATTGAATTCCTGGTATTGCTTCATACTAGAAATTTCTCATACTGTCTCAATAAAACAAAATCCATGAATACTGTGCCTTTTAATAATAAATACATTATTTTTTGTATGAGGCAAAACCTATAAACAACATATTTTCTTGATGAAAAATGTGATTATAATCTGCAACTTGTTTCAGGTTTGTTTCTTTGAAGTTACTGTGGCAATTTAGTATATGAAGAAGAAATCTTTTAATAAATGTTCTATTCCGGTCTTATACTTCATTTTATAGTCACATCATTATCAAGAAAGTTGGTAAACATCTCAAATTCCACTTTTCAAAATGAATTCCTACCGAAGATTGCTCACTCCATACTTCCATTAAATCACCGCGGATAACAAGATGCAATAAATTCATTCATTGCGGAGGTCATGCCATTATACAATCATTCCTCATTCTTCTTCGCAGTTACCTAATCTTATCAACAGCGGTATCTTTGTCAGCTATAAATTTGTCGTTACTGCAGAAGTCTGTTTCTTGGTTTATGAGCTTTCCACGTATCCTGTAAACATGTGGATGCATACAATATATAAATAAATAAATAATCCTCACAGCAATCTTTCACAGTGACTTACTTTCTCCACATGAAATACACATTCATAATAAGCTTCTAGGTAGCCTTTAACAGATATATAACAAATTAGCCCATATTATATGATTGTTTCATTACAAAAAGATGCATGCACTAATATAGGAAATATTTAAATAAAAAAAAGCAGACCTTATTCGCGAAAGCTTATGATAGCAACCAGATCAGTTGAAGTCGTTAATTTCACAGCAACATTATGTGCGCAATATCTCCTCTGAATTTGTAAGATTGAAGTTCGGGGTAAAATACGAGCTGGAATTGTAATTGGACTTCTACAGAAAACGAAGTGGTATGCATTTACAAAGGCCAAGTATTTTCGCTGTTAAGAGCTATCTCATTTCATCAAAAGGACAGGTAAATGCTCTCTAAATTATGCAACTCATTATTGTGGATTAATACGACAATAATACGACAAGCTAATACGACAGTTTATACAATGATACCTTATTTCAGCTGAAATATATACAAAGGTTCATTACGCTCTTTGCTAAACCTATATATACGCCAACAAACAACGCAATCATAACATGTACGTATATCCTATGAAACAGAAGCGCTGCTAATGGGATAAACTTGCTCGTTACTGTTTTGTAACTGTCAGTAACCTCTCTCATTTATTCTGCGTTTTATATTATACCATTCTCAATGTCTTTGCTTTCTCAGAGATAGGTCAAAATCTTTACTATAATCACTGGAGAAAAAGGAGCTATTTTACAGATTAATGTGGTCCTGGTGTCCACTGTTAGTACTTTCGCACTAGATCTAATGAATTTTATAAATAAATGTTCTTTAACATCAAATCTAGTACTTTCTCCCTTCCAAGCAACAGCAATAAAATTAACACGAGATTCAAGCGTGCGAATTTACACTTCACCTTCAGAGAAGGAGAAGATGGTATTTAAGATGCCAAATACGTTTTCTCTACAAAATTTCTGAATTAAAACACACTTCCTCTACTTGATGTTCATCCTACCAAAAGCAGCAAATCTAAATTTAGATTACTAAACCAGTGAATATAGCTTTCGTATTATAATTCAATGATAGGAAATAAAATGAAAATGTTTATGAAATCTTAATGTGTTGCAAATAATACAAATTAAAAAGACAAACACAGCCGATAATGTTCAGTTTAGACACAGAAAATGTATATTTCGAGACGAGAGGGGAAGCCTCCTGAAATGATAAGAGTTAAGTTCCAGAAAGAAGCATGAGATACTTTAAGTTGAAATACTTATACGTATTTATCTTGAGATCTTAATCAAGTTTTGAAATAAATAAATTTCAAGGTCCTGTATGCTGAATCCTTGAAATGTGCAAATCAGTCTGCTTTTATTTATAACGCTACTTGCTTTGAATTTTCCTATGAAGAAAATAGCTGTGAATATTTTGAAGAGACAGGCATCTGTTGAGGAGTGTAGATGAACTGACAACAAGGAAAATTTCACGTTTTTCAGAAATAATATTTTTTATATGAAAAACGGTGTAGGAAAGCAAATCTTTCATAATTTAAAGTTGCGTTGAGCCTCTCTTATCTATCGCCCCACCAATGGCCAGGCGGTTAAAATCTGCTGAATGCCATTGGTGGAGCAGTAGTTCGTCTTGGATACGAACCTAAGCGAACGGGCTAGTTTCATAGTTGGTTTTCGTGGTTTTTTCGGTGTGAAACGGGATACGAGCTAGTTTTTTCTTATAAAGTTTTCCATGAAGGCATCCCTCCCTTTGGGTGAATAGCCCTTTGGGTGCTTTGCCAAATTCAAATAACCTAAACCTCTCCCATTCATCAGCAGCAACTGGAAAAATATTTCCAGCAGTGCAATGAATCAGAATAAAACACCAATAACAAACTTTCTTGAAAAATGATACCTTCTGGAGGAAGAAAAATTAAAACATTCACCAACAAAAGATTTTATTGCTTCCTAAATCTAAATTAATAATTTAGCAAAAGCTGATAAAATAAGGCATAAAGAAATAAAAAAATGTTGGGGCTCTACAAAGTGTTACAGAATATGAGAGAGACACGAAACTGTCATTTTATTTGCGTTTATACGTAAAGCGATTTTTGAAATGAAGTAATTCGCACTGCAAAGACAAGAATTTACATACAAATTTATGCTATTTTAAAGGTTATCATACATGTTCTAAATTTTGACTAATTCAACAGAAGAAAAAAATTAATGTGTTAATTTCTAGGTATAAATGTTTTTGAATGAATATCAGTTTAGGCATTTAGCTGCTTAGTTAATCGAAGTGTTTAACAACACACCCTAAATTCTTCGTTAAACAGTTTGTTAATACTAAAAAACACAGGCGAAACTTGGAACTAGCAATAAAAATATGTGAATTATCTCTCTCTATATATATATAAAGAAGAGTCTGTGTGTGTGTGTGTCTTTGCTCGTGCTGCGCATAAGCTAATAGACCCAGGGCTACGAAATTTGGTACATTGGGTGCATCTAGACAAGAGCCAGTGCACCTCGAACCGATTTTTTTCAAAATTCGAATGAGTTTTTTATTTATTTTTTTATTTTAATGTTTTTTGATGATATCGCATCAAATCGATAATTCTCTCTCATTATATCAGCAACAATGGCACGCAGTAATTGTTGCTAATATCAGCACTATTGCCCCTCGGAAAAATGAGGGCGGCTATTCTGTGCAGTTTTAAAATTTAATGTTTCTCTTGGATACTGGATGTTTGTCGAGAGAAAGCAACGGGAAATTGGTTAATTTACTTACTAGGATAATTAACATTTGTATTAAGGGATATTGCTTATTTCATTGTAATTTTTTTATATGTAATACATTTTTAGTGAAATTTGTCGGTGTTTTCCCCCCCCCCTTGATAAAGTTATTCTGCAGAGGTAAAATTCTGTGCAGTTTTTAAAGTTAATGCTTGGTGTTCCCTTTAGGCACTTTTCCGGTACATTTAAAAGCCAGACGAAGGCTGGCCGCGTAGCGTCTAGTATATTAGAAAACTATGACTACGACTTGCTTTGCGTGTAATGTCTTTTCAAAATAAACATCTACCATATGGTAAAATCCTTTTCTTGAGCACAACAATTAATAGAATTTTATATATTGATAAAAAATCATTTAATCATTTCGGCGATCTATTGAAAGAAATCTACTAAAGCGTCGTTAAATATGACTTGATGCGTGATAACAGCAGATAATGTTAAAACTGTAGAATTAAGAAATTAACAAGAGATTCTTAATATCGCAGAGGGCGAAGGAGTGATGAGTACTTGAAAAAGGACCTGAAAGGAATTGCCGTGCATTCTTATTATTGGGAAAACGATAAGTACATTCCTCCTGGGGCTAGATCTCACACTCAGGACTAAAATACCAGTGTACCATGGCCTCAGCCACTCAGCTACTGAAAAGCCAAGTAGATGAGCGTCTAAATATAGTTTATCAGTTAATTACAGCATGAAATGAGTATTATTATAAACAGCTCTATCACGTATACATTATGTTATTCTATAGCGCATGACTCCCTATTTTTACATTAGGCATCGAAACTTAGAGAAATTTACCACCTATCCTTGGAAAAAAGTCATTTAACTTTCGTGGTTCCCTATTACATTTGAATTTCGACTAAAAGCTTGACTCTTGAAGTAAAGTCTTTTTAAAATACGCCTGTAGTAAGTAAAATTTTTAATTCTTCCTTTAATAATATGTCCACCATGGAAAGAAGAAAACATTTTGTGTTTTGCGATTTTAACTAAGCGTGGTAACCACTTTGGGAAAATAATTAGTTCAGCAGTAATTAGTTTAACAATATTACCAGAAGGGTTTTTAATCGAAACTTGAATGAAGCTAAGGAGACAGCTCTGAGCTGATCTTAACTATAAATGAGTATTATCAAAGTATGGCTTGAATGAAAACAATTGTGGATCGCGAAAAATTTAAGTTCTCTTTTTCTTATAGTATTAATTAATAATATACATATATATATATGTGTGTGTGCGTCTGTAATTACGAATTCATTTAAAATTATAAATTAGTTGTTATTCATAAAATAATTTGCTCATTAACCACTTGGTTATTTTATTATTTTCTTCTGAATTTCCCTCCCCCGCCTTTAAGAATAGCTATTTACATTTGGTCGTGAAGCTAAAAAGTTTGGGAAACACTGACATAAACAAATAATTCAATCTAATTCTAGTTTAGCAGTAGCAATTAGCACTGGAATTACTAATGAAAACGTTTACAGTTTTATTTTAAATATAATTCTACCATTTCAGTTACTTTTCAAAAGGCTTTGCACCATCAGAAATGAATTCCTGTTAAGAATAAAGAAGGTTTATTTGCTTATTAAACTTACTATGGTAAAACATATCACGATTATCTGATAAAAGGAAAGGATGTCTTTGACTTTCTAAGGGAAACTGATTCGCATTCGCGTTACACATGGGAAAAAACACAACGCCTATGCAGCCTATTCGCCGAGATTCAAAATATGTATTAAAAAAAAAAAAGATTGGATAAAATAAATTTTGATAACAGGATTTGAAATGAGTTTAAAAAATTCTTCATTTGAAAGTTTCTGTAATAAAACAGAATTTACATTTTCTTGTTTAAAGAGCCATATGCAGATATTTTCTAATAGGTTGGGTCAGACTTATTTATCTGTTTCTTTTCATGTTTAAGCTTCAGTATAATTATGATTCTTTTAGAAATGTTTCCTCATATAACGGATGTGATTGAATACTTTAGATCCGGTATGGGTAATTGAACTTTTTATTGTAACTGAATGACAAAACGAACTTTAAAATTTAGTCTTCAGAGACAACCAAAAAATATTTTTCGTCTAGCAAATAGCATTAATCTATTTAAAGAGAAAAAATTTTAAATATGGACATGAAAACACAGGAAGGTTGTTGAATTGTCGTGGGTTCGATTCCCCCATGGGCCATATACAATTTCTTTTCTTGTCCAGAGCTGAAAGGGATATTAATTTCGTTTTGGCATTTTGTGACGTCTTAACTATAAACGGCGTTGCACTTTTCAGATTGTTGCCACCAAATATTATCGCCCTGTATTAAAGAAATCAAATAATGAAGAATCTGCAAAAATGTACGTATGTTTCTCGCATAGGGATCAAACAACGGTACCTAGAGCCATCAGATTTTGAATAACGTAATCCTCCACCGAATATGGGCACCTGCAAGCCATTACTTGAATTTGTTTTATTATGGATTTCATGTTTTGTAGCACTTTAATGAATGTTTGATTAACAAACTTAACGATTTCAAAGCGAGCAATGGCAACACTGTACGCGTAACTTGTACGCGTAAGTAAAAAAAATTATCCTGTGTATTTAAGATAAAAATGTACTTCTTTATAGTATTCACTTAAAGACTTATGTCGAAAATAACTGAATTACGCAAAGTAATTCTCATTGCTTTCACCTACTTTCAAATAAAATAATTCTTTAAAAATTTTTCATTAGAAAATTTCCTATCTCAAGCAATGTTAGAAGATGACAGAATGAAACAGGAAGAAAAAAAGTGAAAATCGTTAGTACAAATCACTGATAAGGAGGCAAACCGGCTGTCAGAGACTGGAAGAATGCGAAATTGGAAAGGATGAAACGTTAGGAATTACAAGCATTCATCCTAGGTACTGTTACATAGCTAATGGCAAATTCAAAAAAAAAAAAAAAAAGGACACGATTAATTATTCAGCAATGCATAGCCCCCCAGATTCATCCCATTTCTGCTTATTTGCAGGTTTCTTTTTAAATTTATTTCTGCACTTTGGACGGCGACGACTCTCAAAAGCTGAAAAATATTCCAAAACCACCTGCTGCCTTTGGAGAATTAACTTCAATAGACTACGTGCTTAGTTCTCAATAGATATTTAAATGATTAGGAAATGGCCACTGTTTTAATATTTCAGTTCAGTACTATATGTTTTTTCTAACATCATTTAGACTTAGTCTCGTTTTATAGTCAATTCGATATCAAATTTGTAGCCATTAAAATCGGAATTAAGCGTCGCTAAACACGCTATTGTTTTAGCGCTATTTTTTAGCTTTCTATAACTCTGTTATATATATATATCAATTATATTAAAAGATTAAGAAGTAACACTTTCTGCATGACAGTAAGAGATGATTTTTATTTTAACGTTCATGGTTCCTTCAAGTTCAAATTCTATATTGTAAGAATTTAGCCGAATTTATTGAGCAGTGAAACCATTTTATATTAAGCAATAATGAATGTTATTAAGCGGGAGAATGCAGTAATAAAGAAAGTATGTTTTCTGTTTTACAACATATCGTTGCTTGCTCAGCTTAAATGATAGCTTATCATACCTCTAGTCATTTAAATCACCAAGATCATTCACACATGTCGCAGGTGGAGAGATCTTAAAATGTGTTTCTTACATCAAGTTTTTTTTCGAGATACAAAACACAAACCTTTACGTTGACAATTTTCGCATCTTTCTTCGACATTAGTATTAGTGCATTTGATAAAGTTGCGAAAAATAATCATTTATGCGCAGTGTTACTTACTGAACAGAAACTACACTTCACTAACGACACTAAAGCATTGAAACGCGATATTCTAAATCTGAATAACCCTTACAAAACATTATTAACAGAAAGGAGTTATTTCCATCCACAGTGCATTACTATTTATGTATCCATAACGTAGCAAAGCTGACTGCCATAAAATATCCCATCTGCATTAAGCAGGCCCACAAAATTTTTCAATCGGAACAAAATCTCTTTCTTCTCTCTCTTTATATTGTCGCTGTGTTTAGAAACCAGAGTCACGGAAATGTCTTTGTTCAGCTGCATATTGCATTGCGGTGAAGTGACTGAATTTCCGCCATAACCAATACCAAAGAGGATATTCGCACTGTTTGCTTATATGAACTCACATTTTGACCAGTTCGGTCAGAATATGAGTTCTAACTAAACTGCTGAAACGCCCTCTCGAACTAAACTACTGAAACGAAACAGCATAAATAACAGCCTATCTTGAAAATCTATAGAACACTCTCGGCTAAATTTGTAATTGAAATAAACGTTTATCCGTGCCAATCGAGAAGAAATTACATCATAGTGCCATAAATAAAAGGGGGGGGGTCTCCTCGAAAGTGCCTAGTAGCGCCTGTTCACTGCAATACTCGAACATGAACACAAATGTGCGCAAGCACCATTCAAACAGATGTTCCGTTTCTTATTCAGTATGTTAATGAAAAACATGCTTTTTATAGTTCTGTCACATACACTGGAACTCTTTATGATAATTTACAATATAGATACAGTACTTGATATTCCCCTAGTGTCCCTTGCGGATTAAATTAAAACATTAGAATCCCTTACTTTTGTACGCATTATTCAGAGAAAGAATACAGTAAATCTATAATGTTAATACAGGTAATATTTTATTGCGCTTAATTTATCAGTTAAAGCGTTACAGTATTCATGCATTTTAGATGAATATCACTTTATACATAGCGATCAGTTTTAATCAGAGTGTAACATAACTTTCATAGATCTTGGAATATATTACCCGAGGATTTGGAGGCACTACTGCATTCAAAAATTGCAGATGATGGCAAATTTTATACATTTATTATTATTATTATTAAATCTTAACAAATGGAAATTAGCTTGTGCTTATTTCTGGTTTTAAAATGTTGGAAAAGGATTTTGTAAAGGATTTTTCTTCTTCCTGACGGTGTGTCTTCGCATTGTAATTGGAAGCATGTTCGGCTAGCACTCGGAGGTACGAAGTTCGAATCTCGGCGAAGGCACTGCTGATTTTCCCTGTTTCTTGCTTCCCTAAACTTAATGATTCTACAGTTTTGCTATGTAGTACATGCGCATAAATGGACAGTGCTTCTCTGGGCTGGGCGAGCAATAAACATGTCATTTGAGCTCTTGGCATCTCGGTGAATTCTAAATTCTCAAATAAGAACCATCGCTGGCTAACGCACTAAAAACATACATCTGGAGAAGGAAAGAAGTATTATACAATACATGTAACACACATGTGTGATTATAGTTTTTCCCAAATTCATAGGATGGGCTGTCACAAATTGTCGCTGATAAATGGAAAATTACGAACAGAAACGTTTGTGTAGGATGGAAAATATACAATGTAAAGAGTACACGGTACGTCAAGTGACAACACATTCTCAAATATATGATCCCTGATAAGAAAATTTATTGCTCTCTAAAATACCTAGCTTGTTAAAAAACTGTTCATAAAATGCTCTGCACACACAGATTAATAAATATTACATAATATAAATACACGGGTTTTAGCCTTTCGTTAACTTTTCCTAATGAAGATTTCCACAGCTGCAATTTTTTTGGCAAACAGTTCTGAAAAGTATGATGACATTATACATGGCCCAAGAGCGGCCGAGAGGCTAAGTCGCTAAACACTGATAGTTCCGACATGAGTTCGAGTCCAGGCGAACGGGCTGGCTGCATAGGCGCTTCCGTGTATACGAGCCAGTTTCCCTTAGAAAGTCCTCCATAAAGGCATCACTTCCCTTGGGCAGATAGCCGTAATGTGCTTTGCCATAATCAAATAAACCAGCCTTTATATATATTTCTGCAGTGCTGCTAGGTAACATATATTAACAAGTTAAGAGCAAAAATTACCTTCTTCTCTTCCCCCTAATATTCTACTGCGCTTTCGTCTACCAATCTAAATACAGAAAAGTATAGAGGTTTACGTTTAAATTATATTACAGAATTAACACGCTTCTTAATTAATCTCTCGGTACATATTACTACTCACTAAAGTACTTTTGCATATCAGTATTTTATGTACTTTTGCTTCTTTTAATTTTTCATATTTACGTTCATGCGGCGACAAAAGATTCCACATTGCACCTTTTCTATTGGCCCCTACAAAGACTTTTCCGTAATATTCCGCGAAGCTATCTCGATATTTTCAAAACATAAATCATAGATTCAGAGATAGACGAATAAAGTATTTTCTCCTTATATGCTGCTTTTCTTCGTGGTAACTGGAAAATACGTCCGGCTGGCAAGCGAAAGTCCCGAGTTCGAATCCTGATTACAGCATTGCATTATTTTCTCGTCTCCCGCTCCGAAATAAAATGCCCAATGGCCTCTAGAGACACTTCGTAATGCTTTTTAAACAGCAAGTTTCTGATTATTAAAAGTGTACATGTTTGGATATAGAGTCATAAACCAGTAATTTTTCCATTTATATTAGCATTCATTGAAAGCAGACACCTTGAATGGGACCCTCTTGATGGGTTTCTTTTCTCTTGATGGGTTCTCTTGATGGGATCTTTCTTGATGGTTTTCTGGGCGGTAATTCGACGACAGTATTACCGCCTGTCTTCCAACTTATTAGATCTTCCACAGAATAATTATTAATTTATAGATTAAAATTAATTGAATTGTAAAAGTAATTTAAACTTTAATTTTAAAAGTCACTTAAAACGTCCGTAGTAGTAACAACTTTTTTTATCTTCTGCAACGAATGTGAATTTCTACACTTCTTCGGTAAGCGGATGTAAAGAAGTAAACATAGTTATACATACAAACATTGAACTGATGAACTGATTTGATGTATGAATTTTGTGTTAAAATTGAAGATAATTGCAACAGCAAAAAACGATACGTTTACGTTATTACATGAATACTGTATACTGTAAAATTCAAAATTATTCGTGAAGTAAAATATCGAATCAGTTTTTTATTCTTTAAGTAAAAATAACATGCCGATCGGAGATGTTAAAGCAACAAGCAGCAGCGATATTCTTATTTCCTAACATCTCAAATAACAATTTTTTACTATCTTTTCCTTTTTCTGGAATGGAATTTTCGCGTTCGACCCGAAGACATATGCATACTTTTTTATGTTAGATTTTCAACGACAGAATGAAAAGGTCTTAAATGTACAGGTTGTATATTATTCGATTCCTAAAATACATGTTTATACGTAGCGACGGCATTTTTCATAAAAGAAAGGAACACAACAAAGACAATAGACAATTTCCACCGAATGAAGCGAAAATGATTGGTATGAAAATCCTGAATATTAAAATGCGCCATCAAAACGAACATTTCGTTCTTTCTATTATGTTTACAATGAACTCTGCCGTAAAAGACTCAGTATTTGTCACGTAGTTATTTAAGAGTGATATGTATTCGCCTTTGTTTGAGTTCAAGGTCAATGTGCTGAGTGCAGCATGTACATCAAAAATAGATTTCCTGCTCATAAATATTTTGCGCCATATCTGATAACATGCATTAAAAATTATAAAGCATCTAACTCCAAAGGAAAGCTTGAAAATTTGCTTTCGTAAAATTTTGGATAACCGATAAGCAAAATTTTTTACAGCTTTTCCCTTTCATTTTCATCTTCAGAATGGAGATGTTCTGATAAACGCCGGCCAGTTTTACACCTAAAACCCATATATCCCCTTCAAATTACCAATTCAATGCAACCTACTTTATGTTAAGCTGAATAAACTATTACTTCCTATAGTCATTTACACCCTTAACCTGATCTATTGTTGTATGTTTGATTGTTGATCTACATTTCACACTGAATAAATGATTACAGTAAGCGTAGATGATCAGCATGATTTTCCAGAATAAAGTTATTTTAAAACACATGACATCGAGATTAAGATTTTTCCATCCTCGATCCTCGAAGATTTCCATCCGCGTAATTGAGTATGACAGAGATACCTGCTCCTTGATCTCTCGAAAAACAGGGGGAAGGCTTCCTCAGATTTTTGATTACCGCTGGATTTATAATAAACCTGTTAACATTATTAACCTGTTAACATATTAAAAATGGCATGTGTGAATAACACATGCCATTTTTCTGTACTTTTTCACCTATGAGGTACGATGATGAAAGCGATCGATTCGAGAATATATGGACTATACGATATCAAATATGATGAGTATGCGATATCAGATATGATGAGAGAATTGAAATTTATTAATCGTTAGCATATGACATCTAACAGTTATATTCATCTTTCTGCTCTATCATTCAAACCTAGAAAATCAATGTACAACAGCAGCAGCAACAACAACAACAACAACAAAAAAGCTGGCAAAGCGAGAGACATGAATAACATTGGAAGAATTGCTTTCGAGAAAGTTCAAGAAAGATAACAAAATCAAATAAAATGTTATAGTGTCACATCTCCAAGAAATTCCACTGGAGGTAAAAGTTTCGTGAATTAGGTGACCTATCTAATACACATCTGCTCATAATCGCAAAGTTATTGTTAGCTCTGCATTCAGATTTTAGTATTTAGGCATGTAGTCTTTAGTCAGTACACTTTACAGTCTCCCTAAGGGCCCGCCATCTCATTTATACTGAGATACAATTATGACGTATGATTGTGTTTTTAGAAAGTAATAAGTAATGACTAGAAAGTAATGAAAGTAATGACTAGAAAATATCAATATTTATCGTTTCCCTACTATCAATTTTGTGTCAATATATTTGGAAATCGGTTGCAAATATGGTAATTTATTGATCTTTAACATTTATGTTAGTTTTAGTTTAAAACTTTTAATCATTTCAGACTTTAGAAAGTAATAAGTAATGACTAGAAAGTAATGAAAGTAATGACTAGAAAATATCAATATTTATCGTTTCCCTACTATCAATTTTGTGTCAATATATTTGGAAATCGGTTGCAAATATGGTAATTTATTGATCTTTAACATTTATGTTAGTTTTAGTTTAAAACTTTTAAATCATTTCAGACTTTTAGAAAACTTCCAGCCTTCTCTCTCTCTATATATATATATATATATATACCTTCGATAACTTGGCTCGCAAAAATATAAAGCAGTCGAATGAAAAAAAAAAAGGGAAACAACAGTATTTATCTCATACGTCCAGTTTAATATGCTGAAAACGGAATGAAGTTTTTAAAAAAATACGAAACATATACAACTAACGATATGAAAAATACCTTCTTTACTACGTACTACTGCAAACAAAAATTTTAAACACACTTTAATCCGAAAATACTAGACTTCAGTTTGTAAATTTGCCAAGATCAGTACAAACTACAGCGAGTATAAATTAAATATAAATGTAGTTATTTTCATGCTTAATACTACTGTAGTTTCATAATGGAAAATCATGCAAAGTCGGCAACTAATAACAACACAGACTCACATAAATCACATCAAATCAAACGATGAAAACAAATTATAAAATGCTGCAGCGGAAGATGCGGAAATACTGTAGAAATTAAATTACGAAATCACAGAAAATGCAGTCAGGACAGTTTCAAAAACAATGAAACAAAAACGATCGTTTAACGACCTGGCAGATGATAACAGGTTTATTGCGATATGCTTTTATCACTTGGCAGATAGCTAAAGGATCGTTTCTACTAGGCAAAATGATTTTAAAAAAATGGGGCAGATGTAATGGAAAACATTTCGCAAAGGTTTGTGTCTTCGTACTCCTTAAAGCAGTAAGACAACATTAGTCTCAGGTTCGGTATTGCATTTAAGCGTAAAATCGGTTGTAGGTTCCGAGCAACATTCAGATTTTATTTGTTTAACATCTGAATCATAAACTGCGTGTCTGTGTGACATACACAATCTTTCCGATTCCCTTAAAATATTAGGAAGCTATTTCGTTTCACTCATCTTTAAGTCAGGGAGGTTATATATATCTTGGTTAAAAACATTTGGAGAAAAAAAAGAACTATGGATACAGAAGCAATTATAAATCAAATACTCACTCACTAATGATAGTTAGAATTCTCTATCGACATATTTATGTTTATGAAAACGGAATGTCAACTCGGAGTTGGTGGAGTTTTATAACCTGAGAACGTTCGTAAGGTTCTGCAATGATTTTCCATTCTCGTACATCCGCTCGACATAAGCGTAGAAGGCATTCTGCTATATTTCGGTTAACACGCGGATTGTCATCACTTCGCTTGCATTTCAAAGCTTACTTCAAACCCCTTATCGCTACCACTCTGAACTCCAGAGAAGTGAAACCACGGACATAGGACTGCGTACAAATTTTGTGCCGCGCAATAAGAAACTGCATAATATTTCAAAGTTAGAGAGATTTATAAAAAAAATTTAAAGTTGCATATAATTAGAGTACGTCACTTGATAAGAACTAGCTGCTACGCTAATTGAAGTTCTTTTTCAACTTCTCTGTAGAAATATCACGGCACTTTGCTGTACCTTTTTCAGAATCTGAAACAATGACAGACTTTGGATGTTTGGTACAAAAGTAAGTTTGGGGGGGGGGAACAGAAAACCCCCTTTTTTGCAATAATTTGCTTTTGGCAATTGCCTGTTTAAAGATCATTACAATTCTATTTATTTCCCAAGCTAGCAAATTCTGTTTCATAACACACACACACAAATGAAGGGGGAAAAGTAAACTAATTAGGCTTAAGTATTCTCCAAAAATCTATTGAATTTGAACTTAATGAAGTGAGCATGGCGATTAGCTGGGAATAAATTTAATTATTAGTTCGGAATAAATTTAATAATTAACTCAGAATAAATTGAAGTATGCCTGTACGTGAAATATTAGGTTTTAGATACTCCTCATGTTAAAATATAACTGCCGTAAGTAGTGTGAAACGGACAGTTCACCGACAGGATCTCAAACTCGCAGGCGGTGCGCGGTGCAAGGCCAGAGGCGGATTGTGGATAAGTAAACTAATTGATAAGGAGGCGGATTGAGGCGGTGCAAGTCAGGAGACGCAGTTTGATTTAGTTGATAAGGTGTCGTCACACTTTGATAAGAGATTATCTTTTGTTGATTTTCCAGCGGTAATTTCTAATTTTAGGAGTTTTTTTTCCTTTGTATTTTTCTTCCTCTTTACTAGACATATAATGTCTAGTAAAGAGGAAGTTTTTCGTATGTTCCGTATGTTCCGTATGTTTTCGTATGTTCGTAACCTAGTTTCGTATGTTCTCTAAACGCCTGGAATTTAATGACTGAGAGATAGATGTAAATTTTTAATTTTTGCCCTATATTTCAAGAATTATAATGCCCTATGCACTCTTAGTTTTAACGTATGCCTTACAATTTTTTATTTCATCACAGCATATTCATTTTCCTTTATCTTAATTACATTACTCATTTTACACAGGACGTTCTTCATATCTTTTAACCAAATAATTCGTATTTTATTTCACTTATTAAATTTTAGGAGTGTAATTATTCAGATATACATTTTAATTTATCATATGATTTTAATTTTAGATCCAATTTTAACTTTTTTCCTTCTTTCTAACCTTCGTAATGTTTAATGTACTCCAATTTATAATTTATTTGCTATATTTTACGAGCGTAATTATTGAAATATATGTTTCTATTTATTATATCATTTAATTTTATATATAATTTCAATCTTTTTTTCATACTTTCTAACATTTGCGATCTTCAACATATTATATATTTTAACTTATTTCTGATATTTTCTGATCGTTTACATGACCTTCACTTAATTTAGATGTAAAATTTTAATTTTATTTCGTAAATCTTAAGCTTATTTATTATATTATCACACTATACACACTGACTTTTATTTAATTTTAGATGTAATCTTTTAACCTTCTTTCCTATTTTTAATGTTTTTACTTCCCAACATACTCTAAAGTTTAACTAATTTGCTATATTTTCGCATAATATACATCCCATTTGTAACTACTTTCATACATTTTAACTTTCATAATTTCCAGTATAGTCCTAACTTTAACATAATTCGTATATTTTCCTATCATGTACCTAACTTTTATATAATTTTACATGTAAATTTTAACTTCTTTTCTATTTTTCGACGTTTTTAGTTCCCAACATACTCTGAATTTTAACTAATTTGCTATATTTTCACACTATGTACACGACTTTCATTTAATTTTTAACTACTTTGTACATGACTTTCATATAATTTTTAACTACTTTCATACGTTTTAACCTTAGTAATTTCAAACAGGCTCTTAAGGTTAGCTTAATTCCTCTGTTTTTTATCATATATATGGACTTTATTTAATTTTAGATGCTATTTTTTACTTACATCTTATGTAACTCGTACATTTCAAACCTTCGTAATTTTTAAAGTACTCTAATTTTGAACTTGTTTATTATATTTTCTTACCATATACATGAACTTTAATTATTTTAGATGTAATTTTTATACTTTTCTGACACTTTGTTTCTTTCTAGTTCCCAACATACTCTAAATTTTAACCCATTTTTATAATTTTCGGTTGTAATCACGCTTTTGATTTTACTATTTCAGCTAAATATACACGTTTAAATGTCTTAAATATAGAGATAGTTTTCAATTAAACATTTTATTTTACAACCTTTAACTGCTATTTGTACCCAATTCGTTGAATAGCCTTTACTTACTCTATATTTTATAGTACTGTTTTAATTTGCCAACTGTACAATTTCTTGTTTTATAGCAGTCTTACCATGACTGATTCTAATATTTTTCTTCATTCGCATTTTTAGACTTTAACCTTTCCTGAGTATTCATATATTTCCTTAAAGTTTTTACATCAGTTATATCTGAATACATGCATTTAAGCTCTTCAGTATTACCAATGTTCAGTTTTGAACCTAGATTGCTATTAAGCTAACTTGATAGATTCCGAATTTTTAGAATGAATTCCCAATTTTCATCTATAATTTCAGAACCTTTTTCACTGCTTCATATATACATACAGAAATCTTTCATATTGTTTTAGACGTTTCATACCTTTTAATTCGGTATGTTTTTGCTAATTCATTGCATCCTACATCACTTTAAATGCTCCGACTATGCTAAATTTATCACCTTTTTTCTGCACCAAGTACGAATATTTCTGCCTTTAGGAAAATAGTTCAAAGATAGTTATTCTGTACTGAGGAAATAATGCAGGAAAAGTTGGATGATTTAGATAGCCTTTGGAGTTTTTCTCTTGGAAAACAGCAATATTTAGCAACAATAATTAAATTACATTTCTCAAAAATGCATAGAAAGTTCCTATAATGCGAACATATACGTACAAATATAAGAAAATATTATAATTATTTGGTGTAATTTGCATTGAAAGGGGATTATTTCTCATTAAATGTGTCTTAGTAAAGAACAGTTAACTTACGTGATGAGAATTTTATGAAGAAATTTCTGTATTCGGGGCAGATGGAGGTAAAAATATTCAGAAATATAGCGGAGACTTGGGTAAAGTGTCTCTTACTGTTTCTTTCTTTGGTTCCTTGCGTAACTATATGTATATTGGTAAGGATATATGATGTGTAAAAGTATGGCAGGTGTTTCATAAGATTTCTTTCATAAG
>KK122043.1:1001066-1022292 GCA_000611955.2 Stegodyphus mimosarum | reverse complement strand
ATCTAAAATTAAATAAAAGTCAGTGTGTATAGTGTGATAATATAATAAATAAGCTTAAGATTTACGAAATAAATTAAAAATTTTACATCTAAATTAAGTGAAGGTCATGTAAACGATCAGAAAATATCAGAAAGAAGTTAAAATATATAATATGTTGAAGATCGCAAATGTTAGAAAGTATGAAAAAAAGATTGAAATTATATATAAAATTAAATGATATAATAAATAGAAACATATATTTCAATAATTACGCTCGTAAAATATAGCAAATAAATTATAAATTGGAGTACATTAAACATTACGAAGGTTAGAAAGAAGGAAAAAAGTTAAAATTGGATCTAAAATTAAAATCATATGATAAATTAAAATGTATATCTGAATAATTACACTCCTAAAATTTAATAAGTGAAATAAAATACGAATTATTTGGTTAAAAGATATGAAGAACGTCCTGTGTAAAATGAGTAATGTAATTAAGATAAAGGAAAATGAATATGCTGTGATGAAATAAAAAATTGTAAGGCATACGTTAAAACTAAGAGTGCATAGGGCATTATAATTCTTGAAATATAGGGCAAAAATTAAAAATTTACATCTATCTCTCAGTCATTAAATTCCAGGCGTTTAGAGAACATACGAAATAACCATTATATGTCTAGTAAAGAGGAAGAAAAATACAAAGGAAAAAAAACTCCTAAAATTAGAAATTACCGCTGGAAAATCAACAAACGATAATCTCTTATCAAAGTGTGACGACACCTTATCAACTAAATCAAACTGCGTCTCCTGACTTGCACCGCCTCAATCCGCCTCCTTATCAATTAGTTTACTCATCCACAATCCGCCTCCCAACTTGCACCGCCTCACCTGCTTCCGGGCTCATCCGCAATCCGCCTCCTGTCGGTGAACTCTCCGTTTCACACTACTGCCGTACCACTGAGTACGCCATCATACACGATTACTCTTAAACACGCTACTTGACAAACCACGTTGCTCTGATTTAATACTATTATGCATTTAATCTCAATGATGAAAAATATCAAAGAAAAAATATATAATGAATACAACTTCAGAATAGCAAGAAAAAGGCAAATCCGTTACTGTGACTTTCTACAGCGGCGATGTTTGAAACAAATAACGGCCGAATATACACTAACTATATCTTGAGTTGATAATTATTCATATCTTACAAAACGGCACTACTAATATATGTACCCATAATTCGCTTTATAAAAAACGAAACGCATCTCATGAGTCATGATATAGTTCGCATTCAATAAATTAATTAAATCATTTAAGTCTAAATTTGACCTCCGCATACTGGTCTTCGCGTTAGTTGCATGGATAAAATTAAACAGCTAATTTTTATGCAATAAGTTTCGCACCTCGAATTGTAGTTTCTTCCCAGCTCGTGTTGGTCATATGTTTTGCTTTATTTTTTCTAGGACATATGGGTTAGGAGTAAAAAAAAATTGCTAATTCTTTTTTTTTTTTCCAAATTAATTGCGTTATTCTTTGCTCGAATGCTTTCATACCCATACTCTGATTATATAGCCTGCAAGTTTTCTCCCTTTTTTTAGCTTTTCCAAATTTAAATGAAAACTATTAAAATTATTAATTAAAATAGAAACTATAAGAAATTACCATAAAAACAATTGAGAATATCATTGAGTAGTTTAAAATATGTTTATTGTAAAAAAATACCTATAAGATGAACAGCAAAAGAAACGAGAATTTTTTACTATATTCATTCATAACCATATCAGCGAATAATTCATTTTAAATATATATATTTGTTTTGCTTTTTTTATTCAAAAACTACTTCACTAATTTGAAAGTTAGATAAATATCTAGTTGCGGCTTTTGGAAAAGCTGTTAGCCACTCTTACTGGAATTAAGTTTGGCGATCTCTATTATATACTACGAATGAAATTGCACACGCTAGAAATAAGGCAAAAGATAAAGAAATCAGAAAACAGAAAATAAAAAAATTAAAGAGTAAAGAGCTAAGTAACAAAAAATAGTAGGAAAATAAAAGGGGAAATAATAATAATAAATTAGCAGCCTCTATTTAAAATTAAAAAACACGAGTTCACCAATGTTTTCCTACCAATATATCTTCATTTGGGTAGAACAGGTCAGAGTGAAAATACGTCGGAAACTTTTCTCTTTATCAATCACACAGTGAATATCATCCCCGGGAAAACAGCTGACGTCCTACCATTTCTACTTTCTAAGTCAAACCTTTCTCAAGAGACTAATGTGATGCGTGTATTAAAACAAAAAGAAGGGCTATAACAATAATATTATAAACGATATGTCCAATAATAATAATTCCCAACAAGTCTCTTCAAGCGTAAGAATTGACATTTTGAAAAATATTTCGGTGAACTATAACATATATGATTCAAAATCTTACAGATTCTGATAATTTTCCCCTAAAATCTGTAGGCTGGACACTGGCTCTCTTTCCGCCAAGGTACAATTATTATTAATAATAATATTGATGGCAGGTCACTGTACTCTTAATGTTGGTTTGCATTTATTTTGGTTTTTTTTTTTTTTTTTTTTTTTTTTTTTTTTTTTTTCTGTAAGGGAGGATTTTTTCTTTAATATTCTAATATAACGTTATACTTGGAATCTCGGGCATAACTTTATGAATTTCGTTGAATAGTTTGTATTCATTACGGCAGCGAATGACTGGATTGATTAAATACATAATCTTTATTCTCCGCTGCTTACATACATAATCTAAATAATAATCTTCAACTTCGTTACATAATCTTTATCCTTGCTACCTACAATTTAACAAATTAAAACTACGCATCCGATTAATTAGAACGGAATGAAAGAACAAAGATGCAAAAATACAAAACACGAGATTCTTAGTTTCGTAACATTGAAGCCCGAGGCCCACTTCAGGCATCTGATCGCTCTTTTTTCTGACCTTTCAACCCCCTGGCTTCGCTCCAAGATTTCTATCCAAACTCCAAATCTCCCTTCCCCATACGGTCCTCTTCCACACGAGGGTTTGGAAGGCGATGTGGGTGGGCTCAGTACTAACCATAGCTCTTCTTTTAGGAGAATATAGAAGAAACTAGCCAGGTTTTGAACGTCAAAGAAGGTGACTATCTTGACACCGATCCGTCACGTTTCTTTATCTCTCCCTTTAGAAATAACTATGTTTTTATATTTATCGAATTAAATACTTGTTTGATGAGCTTTGCAACTTCAATGAAGTGCAGGAAAAAAGAATAAAACCTCAACTCCTCTTAAATTTGAAAGAATAATTTGAAATTTTTTTCGCACGAAATGAGTTAAAAAAATATATCTTAAATTTCCATCGATGTTTAGGAACAGAAACGAAGTCTAGAAACTAAACAGCTAAAGTAAACACGCTGTTAATACGAAATTCATTCTAAAACTGAAAAACTGAAATTATCATCAAAAGCACATTTTTCGTTTCAAATAATTTAAAAATTACATATATCCATTAAGATACATATAATAATCTAATACGGTTTATAATGGAATGGAATGATCATCAACACAATTTTCATTGAAAACATCATAACACATTTCTATTTCATGATTTTTTACATAATTTTATAATATTATTTGTATAACATACTATTACAGGTCAACGGAACCATCGTAGAAATAATTTCTCTTACACATTCTCAGCAAAGCTATTTGAATGCTCGGATACACTTTCTACTCAAAAGATAATGAATATTGGCCTTTTAAAAAAAATTAATCCTACTGATAAGTATTATAAATTCAAAAATAAAATCTTTGTAATAGAAGCTAATAGAAATAATTACGTATATGTATAATTATAAAATCCTACTGATAATTAATCCTACTGATAAATATTATAAATTAAAAAATAAAATATTTGTAAGAGAAGCTAATAGAAATAATTACGTATATGTATAATTATAAAATGAAACTGTGTTTTTCAAATGTTCTTAATTCTTAAGAGGACAGGGGGAATGAATATTTATATAATAATTCCTGATCAAAACTAACAACTAATAACGTTTCAGAAATATTTAGCAGCATGGCATAGTATCAGATTAGTTAATCCCTAATTTTTAATTTAATTTTTAATGACCCCTTAAATTATAGCGCTTTCAACACGCAAAATTCTGAATTATTTTTTAACAGTCCACTGTCGATTTATACCTTTAAACTGAGATAAGTTTTCTTTGGGTTTAAGGCTAATTTACAATTCCTTCCCCTTGGGGTTACTAAAGACGCACCTTACTGCTTCAAGAGTAATTCGAATTGCCATAAACATCCGTCCCTAACCGGTACTCGAACCCAGCACCTGCTAAACGGATCAAGGGTCAAGGAATTTTTCAGTTACGATGCTTCCAGGCCAAAACGCCACTTAACGAGGCACAGTGTTACCAGCCCACTGCCAGGTGAACTAAATCAAAGTTAAAGACAAATTCGCCCTTTGCCCATTCTGCAATTTAATTTAGAAAGCTTTCGAACCTAAACAGAACTGTTCATATCCGCAAATATTCGAGACAAAACTGAACTTTTCCGTAATTATTGTTAAACTATTGTATGTTGCTAAGCATGGTTATATTGAGTTATTCTATTCACCAATAGATTAGAATTTCATTTTTAATTTGTCATTATTGTTATTATTATTTCTTGACTAAAATACTTTACTTATATTTCTGCTCTTACGTTCATAAAATATACTTTTTATCTGTAGCTAATTTTTGAATCTGGAAAGATCATTACATAACAATTCGTAAGTTTATATATATACAGAACTGCTTCCGTGCTAAATAAAAATCGGGATATATTTCGGTTTTAATTTTTTGGTGTGAAATTTACAATACTGCACAAAGTTTTTAGTAACATTTCCGGAAGAAATACTTTAACAAAAAACTTCGGCATTATCGAAACTGTTCTACACTGACTAAGCAACGTCGCTTTGCAAAATCTGAATTATTTCACTGCAGAAAATACATTGAATTTCTAGCCAAAGTAAAGGAACAAGTCTTAGAAAAAAATTTCTTATCTGTTATATTCTTATCAAACGTCTTTCATTTACTTAAAACTCCGTACAGTAAATCGAATTGCGTCAAAACATGAGGCATCAAATGACTGGTGATTTTTTTTTAACTGACAGCTAGAGACTTCAGCTTCATACGTATACACAGACATTTCTTTTCCTGCTGTTGCCACCGGATCACATACACACTGTGAAATTTACTGGTATGCTCAGTTAAAAACACGTGCTAGCTTGTTAGACGTTTTTTTTTTTGACAGGAGCAGACAATGGTAAACTAATTTTCAAAGAATGAATAATCAAGGGAAGAAATATTTCTCGTGCCGTGTTATAGTTATTACTCCGAAAAGTTTTTCCTGCTGCAGAATTTCAATTCGAAGGGCAATTACGTACAAATATCTTCAGAAAATAAAAATTTTTTAAATAGCACAAATGTAAGCAAATATCTGAGCTAAAATTGGAAGCTGCGCAATTCTCTTAATGCATAAATACGTTTAGTTAATAAGATCCTCATATGAAATCAACACCTTACTCTATCACTTGGAAATATAATCAATCTAACGTCAACTAATCTAAAAATAATATATATATTATTTTTATATATTATTTATTATGTGTGTACGTGTGTGAGATGATTTAGATGGTGATGCAGTCGTCGAGGCCGGTTGAGCACCTTTATTGTTTACATTTGCAAGCACAAATCAAGCGCACGCAAAACCCAGCTGAGAATAAATCAGCTTTAGTTTAGCTTGAATTTGATTGATTGTTCCAGTTACGGGTTCGAAAAATTTTACGTTATTAGTAGCTGAAGCGTTATGTAAGCATCTCCCTCAATAACGCTATGCAAGAATCATGTGATAATTATTAGTTTTGAAACGATGAAGTTTAGACAATAAGCAGTTGCTATTTTTAGAAGGGAGAATGGAACTAGACAAATTGAAAAGAAAAATTAAGGGATATTAGTGCTATATATATGTGTGTGTGTAAGATAAAAAAAAATGTAAATCAAAATACTAACTTTAATTTTCCAATAGCCTTTTTATTCGCCTTTTAATTTCAATATTTTCCCTTTCTGGCCTTTACATAACGCTGGGTTATATAGCTAAATCGAAGTCAAAATTTCCAAACTGAAACCTTTCTCGTGCTGAACTAAGGCTTTGTATTGGATGACTCACTTCGTTTCTGCTCTTTGGCTATCTAGACTGCAGCTGCACTTCTTACCACAAAAATATGAAAAATGTAAATATTGCATTCTGGAACAGGCACGATAAATGCGCCAGGTAATTTGTTGTTACCACAAATGTCAATTAAAATAAAAATGAATATTTAAATCTGCCTTGGCTGTTCAGTTTGTTCTTCATTATGGATCTTCTAGGTATGCTTCATTATCTATCAACTCCATCAATCAACCTTTCCAGTTTATTATACCTAAATGTAATAAACTGGTTACGTAAACGTTGACCCATAAAGAAGAAACAATTTGGCGGTCGTGTAGAAGCAATAAGGGGCAATTATAGGAGATTTAAATATTCATTTTAATGCATTCATTGTTAATTTAAATAATTAAATATTCATCGTTAACAGTGGCTGCAGCTAACAAAATAGTTGAACAGCTTTAGGATGAAGATAAAAATAAATTTTATTTACTTTTTTGAATATATAGTTTGTGACTATTATACTGCAGAAATTTCAGTTTAGCAAGGAAGTTATTTTACGTGCTAAAGTTGCAAATATTTCTACTTTAGCAACTGCTCAATAGATTTTCAGTTTTACTTCGCTCAGCTTTCACAGACGAAAATACTGATGTCGCAACAGATAAAATAAAATCATAATTTTGCAGTTTACTATTATTACGCTATATAAGCAACACTTATTGATACTCAGAGAGGTCTATTCGAAAAACTGAAAAACATTGATGGAATTTTAAAGTACAGTGAACACTCTAAAATAACGCTATTCATCTTGACAATTCCTTACAGCAAGGCATAACGTGAGACAATTTTCCGAATAGTTATTAAAACAAGGACTAAATTTAAATCCGATATAAAGGACGACACACTGCAGACACTTTTATTAGTAAAAATAAGCCTACGTGACAACTCCTATGAATAAAATTAAGATGTTCTTTCTTTAGAAAAAAGCAAAATATGTTACTGTAGTTAACAATTTTATGAAAACGGATTAAACTATTATTTTTCTATTAAGTGTTTCAAATAACAAAAATAATTGTTAATGTATCATTATTTTTGCACTAACTGCTTTGAAAACTTGGCGATATTAAACAGAAAATTTTTACAGTTTGTTATTTTTTTTTAGTTCTATATTGCATATTTTACTGCTTAAAATTTTTTTCTGTCACTGAAATAATTCTTTTTTTTCTTAAAAAAAAATCTGATTTTTGAGCTGGGCAGGCTGACATGTCTAATATAGTCTAGCGCAATACGTTAATTTTATTTTGCTCATTTGTCACTTTAAAATGCACTCAAATTTCTTGCAAGAGATTTTCGTTTTCAAGTACAGTCTTAACAATAAGCATAGCATTTATAGCACTGGTTCCAAACTGCGGTACACATACCGCAGATACAACCCCATGGCCATCAGGAAGTACTCCAGCGGCTGCCAAAGGAAAACAAGCAAAATGACAAGCAGGAGTAAATAAAAATTTGAAGTGAATGTAACAAAGATCCTTAGTTAGAAGTTAATAGCTTATATTTGTATTTTAGAGGGGGTACAATCTTGTAGGAAATTTAACCCTAGAAGTACATTAAATTCCTAGTTGTGGTAAAGGTCTACAATCTCTGCAAAGTTTGAAAAACCACTGATCTATAGTGTTTTATACTATCGACGATCTAAGCATCGCAAAACAATGATTTGAGTACTAATAGGGACAACTTGCATACCAAGTAAGTAACTTTAGTATTGATAAACACTTTACGATATATTAAATGTGAGCGAGCATTTCCTTCACTTCATGAATTTTGAATTATAATTTCTTCCTTGTAGCTTACTTTATTATAAGAATATAGCACATAACATCAGAATTGTGCCTAGACACTTCTTCAACTGAAGGAAAAAGGTAAATGCAAGCCCATATCAATAATGGAAATTATCTAGTATATCTATACATTTTTACAGTCACCGAATGTTACTACTTTAAATCGTAATCCTATGGTAATAAAGAGTTACAGTTCAGGTCAAAGAGGAGAATCAATAAAGTATACGTAACCGTATGTATGAACCAATTTCTACATTACTTCCAAAAGTAAATTATCATGCTAGGAAAGTTTGTATATAGTACTCTCAAACTTAACCATTACACTTTTGAGAGTGAATTGATCTCATTAATTTTTCTGCTGTTAATTAAGCTGGATTATTTGTAACAAAAAGTTCCTCTTAACTTGCCCCTTAGATTTAATGAAATTGTATGATAAAATGTACAAGTTAAAATTTATTTGACTACAAGCATAAATTATATAAAAAGGAAGGTACCGCCCAACGGGATAGTGGCTAGTGACTCTATTTATGTACCAAAGAGCCCGGGTTCGAATCTCGATGGATGTTGTAAATGTATAGTAACTTTGCGGCATGGGAGCACTCTAAATCTATGGGGAGCCTCTCCTGCGGTTTGGTGGCAGGGAATGAGGGGTCGGAGACTCTCGAACCCCCATCCCCAGGGTACTCTCCCTTAAAATTGGTGTCGATCTCGGCAAAATCGTGCTGTCACCTATATGGTGCCCAAAGCTCTTGCCAACGACAGATGCAATGGTGTACTCTTGCCACGATATAATTTGTGTGTTGTTCCGTTAGGTCAGACAAATGAGACTAGTAACAACAATAACAATAACAACAAGGAAGGTAACAAAAAAAATCAATTACTTCAAATTTAAATAATATCACTGTTCATTAAACTGATACTTCGTTGAGTTGCATGTCAATTTATAGCCGTCAAACTGGCTGAGGAGATGATTAGAAATGCGACTAAATGGCAATCAGATAGTCGGCCATAACTGAATGCAGTGCCAAGAAGTAATATTCTCAAGCTATTTTTATTAGTACTAGTAAAGTTCTGTTATTTAAATTATAATTTAAATTTATTTTGAATTTTTTGCAACTAATTTGACGTCCTTCCTAGTCGTTCAGTTATCCAGCCCTATATAATACCTATAGCATCGGTAAGGGATCCGGTCAGAAACAAGCTAATAATACAACCTAATGTACCTAAATTCTTCAAAGTATGATGTTAATGTGAATTTTCGGCAGTGCAACATATCGTCGCCTCTAACCCAACGCCGCGCTGTTCAAAGATAAATTTACCTTGACCTTGCTTTTGGTCATACTTTTCAACTTAATAAGTTTTTTATACTGAATACCAATAAAATCGTTTATTTTCTCAAATGATGTTATCCGCTGAATACTTCCTGACAAAAATACTCAATAAATGCACATACGCCGACACAAGCAATTAATGACCCCATTTCTATTAATATTAAAAGTAAATGATACCAGCTACGAGCAGCAAGTAAACATCATATCTTTTAAAAGGGAAGCAGAGAAAACAGTGGCTTTCATTTCTAGCCAACGTTAAAAAAATTAATGTGCTCCTAAAAAATTAACAACAAAAAAATCTTTCAATCATATTTTGTTTATCTGATTCCTATATGAAATTATTATATTATCATTATCCGGCCAAAATTATCATTACCCAGACTCTAAATAAACAACTTATTTTCGCACTCCCCGTTGCAAATGAAAAGGTATATCTTAAAAGACACGATAATATCTGTGCTGTAACCACAGATATATCAGAACTTGCCTCTGCGAAATTATTTGCTAAAAATGCTTTACCATTTTACTGATTTAGCTACATTTTCATATTTACGCATTTTATACTCACTCTTTTAACTATAGCTTTTTCTGTTTTGCACTAGTACGCAATGAAAGTAAGAAAAACCAAATTACATATGCTGCGTTTGAAAAGCTTAATTTTTAAACCAAACAGCACAAGCCCTATTAAAAAGTATTCCAAAACATCGATTTAAAAAACAATAATAAAAAAATAAAATATACGAAATAATATGATAAATTAAAGCAAATATAATAAATTTCAAAACACAGTTTTAAACTAAATGAAAAGCAAAAGAAAGGAAGAAAACTAATAATAAAATACGATATAACAAGTAAAACTGTATATCTCGTATCCTTTTATTATGCATGCTTCTATTTCTTTTAACAAATTTCTTTTAAAAGTTTATGTAGCCTTCTGTTTGTTTTAAGAAAATTGTAGTTTACAGTAAAATACTTATTTTTCATCTAAACGTTTTAAAATAAAATTTCTTTTTATATGCGGGAAAGATTAGACTTCATCTTAGTTTGGAAAAAAATTTAACGTAATTATAATAATAAATTCTTAAATTTACATAGCGATATTTTATTGGCTTTCTTTATATATTTAGAAATAGTTTTCATTAACAAAGTGATTGCTTTCGTTATTAAAATAACTCTCCATTACACATAGTGAGAACCTTTTTCAGAAGTTTACATATGGTCTGAATACAAGAGTGAAATGTAAAAAAGAAGAAATATGAGCGCTCGCATGTGCCGCTCGGCAGAACTGTGAAAAAAGAAGTACACAAGTATATGAACACAACAAGACAGACAAACTAGACCACCCACAAAACAAAATAATTTTTATAATACCTGACATGTTTATACAGAAAAGGATATATAAAACTGATAACAATAGCGAAGCTGTTAACTGAAACAGCCCAAAAGGCTGATTTATTATTTATATATTCATTTTCTTTAGTAATTATCTATACAAATAAGTAATTAAATAAAAATTTTAAGAAATTTGTAGAAACTTTTGAAAGTTCCTGAACCTTAAAGCACAGCGATCTGGAATAATGATTTTAAGAAATACTAATGAAACGAAATATATAAATGTTAATAATGAACTTAATTAAGTACAGAAATTAATAATTATATACATTTTTAAAATTAAAATTTATAAAAGGAACAGAAAGTAAATTAACATCAAAAGATGAAATAAAATATTTTTAATCATTAAATTTTTCATCAATAATCATCATTCATTTTTTTCAAGCTAATCATAGCTTTTATTTTTTAACGGATTATTTCAGGAAAATATATTTTTTTATATTTATTAATGATTATACTATGAGCTTTTGAATACCACACAAAACTGCTGAATTTAATGGGTATGTTCATGGAATAAACATTGGACTTCATTATATTCAAAGCCTGAACACCTTATTTGAACCGAATTCTTATTAAGTATGAAATTTTCTAATGTTGCTCTACTTTTTGTTTTGTTTTGTTCTGTTTCATTCTTTTTTCAAGGCTATTTTTGTAAAACATCATCAAATCCATTATTTTTTCTGTTACAAGTTTCTGTATTTCATGATTACCAAACTTTAATGCAGTACACTATTTTGCCTATTAAATTATTCATATTTCACAGAAAGCCACAGAAGAACAAGAAGACCATTAGAATAAGGGCTCCGCTGCTATTGAAATACCGATTTATGTCTGAAAAGAAGTGCTGGAGTAAGTCTTCGGACTTCGGTTAACAATGAACATAGAAACCCATAAATGAAATACTAGTTAAAAGAAAATAATTGAGATAACTTAGCATAAATTGAGACGGGCATAATAACTCAGAGCAGGGAGGGGGGGAACTTTTAAGGAGTTGGAGGAACTTTCCCTCTAAAGTTTTCCAAGAGCAGTAATTAAAATCTGGAAAAACAGAGAGCCAACTCTTTTTTTTTCTTTAACCATGTTTTGTAGCATCGAACTAAAAAAATAAAAACATGAAAACTACAAAAAATGAACTTACCCTTTAAAATCGCTGCCTGCAAATTGAGCGAAATTCGATGTCAGAACCACATAATTTAAATATGAATTCAATCATGTGCTCAAAAAACTCGATCAAACTTTTTCTTAAATTGCGCGCTCGAGATCCGCGAATAACACACTTACGTCAACAGAGAAAGAAAACAAAACAGCCTCACGGCCGACTCAATCACCTTCGGACCTCCGACGAAGACTGTTCTACGAGGTCACTCTCGCATATCAACGGTTGTCTGAAAAGAGGACAGAAAAAGCGCGGTTGTGAATGGCAGCTGTTCGCCATCTAGCGGCATCGCCGTAAATCGTTATGGTGAGAGAGTTGATTTAAAACCCAACTCGCGAAAGCGGACATAGTACGCATGCGTCTAGGCTGCGCGTGATTGAGACATTAAGCGCTAATAAGCGCTGGCAATACACGTAACCGGAAACTATTACTATATAGAGAGCGGCTATGAATCAGACAAACAACGCCTATGTGCATTTGGCATTTTTCTGACTTAAAGACGAGCTTATCACAATATATTACATATGTAGTGTAATGAATGTAAATTAAAACTAAAATTTCAGTTTAAAGCTTTAATTTTTTTTTCTTTAGAAACTCCAAATATATTAAATTAATAATGCTCTAAAGCAGCGATTCTCAACCGGTGGTACGCCAAGAAACAAACTATTTTTAACCATTAAATTCAAAAATCTCGTAAAGAAAAAGAACAATTTATGGAAATTTCCCGTGATCGAACTCTAACTGAAGATTTCAAAAATAACACACTTGTTAACTTTTGGCTAAACCGAAATAAAGAATTTAAAGGCATTTTAAATCAATCTATTAAAATTTTATTGCATTTTTTTCACAAACTATTTGTGTGAACAAGGATTTTCTTTCATGTTATATTTGAAAAATAAATACAGAACAAAATTAAAAGTGGATCCTAATTTACGATTTAAACTAAGTGAAATAAAACAAGACATAAACAAACAAATCTCTCTTAAAAAGGCCCAGATTTCACAGCAAATTTTAGAATTAAAGTATTATAACCTAAACTTTGATAATTAAAACGGTAACCAATTTTTAATCTAATATTTTTATGTGTACATATTTATTACAAATAACCAATAGGTTGTGCAAATGGCAAAATAGTTTTTTTAATATTTCTATTTAGAAACTGAAAAATAATCATTGTAAAATATAGTGATGGTACTAGAGCTTCTTAATTTTTGTTTAGGTGGTACGCGTTAGTCAAAAGGTTGAAAACCGCTGCTCTAAAGCAACAGCAATCAATAACTTATGATTAAATAAGCAATGATTATAAATTACTGCTTCCGAAAGGAAACGACCATAGTATACTCTAAACTGTGCCATTTCGAAAATAATAGATGTTATGAGATTCTTGCGTAATATTCATAACGCAGATACTTATATAAGACCTCAATTAATAATAATTTTAGAAACTTAATAATTACCGGTTAAATTAAAGTTAAATCAGAACTATATCGCTCTGAACTCATCGTATTCTCTCTCTCCGTTTTACAACCTGCTTACTGTCCGCTGCTGCATTTAATTTACTGTTCTGAAATTCATTGTTATGAAGATGCAGAAAAGACACAAATGTGATCAAGAATGAGGGCAGATTGCGTATCATTGAAGCGGTAGCAAATTAAAAAGAAAAGAGCTAAAGCTGCTAGATTATAATAAATTGATATTAAAAAAGAAGTAAATGTCGGAACGTAAAATAATATAAATTCAGTTCCAAAAATCATAAAGGTCTATCTATTTCTCCCACCGTGAAATGGTTACAAAAACCAAGTAAACGCAAATGAAGGTTACAACTAAAAACGAAATGGTTAAAAGAAAATTAAAAAAAAAAAAAACTGCAGAATATGAGACATTACAATACAAATTGCAAAAAAAAAATTACTCTAAAAATTCATATCCTTTGTTTAACGCTTCAAACAGAACTCCTCAAGGAAAAAGTGTTTTGAAGCCTTAAACCAAGTTGATTAATGGGTTCCGAATACATGATTCGTTGCTCTGAACTATTTGAGACTTAAAGCAGCTTTTCTAATTTTTTCATTGTAATATATACGCATATGGAGCAAAATTTAAGTCTAATTTGGTGTATGTTTCATATGAAAAAGAGTGTTTGTTAGCACAGAATACAGCTCTGTCTTAACCTCCCATCTATTCATTTCCGTTTTCATTTCCAGTACAGCTGAACAGCCTGATTCATAAAGATACTTCGACAAAAATGGAAAAAATTAAGACTAGATAGGCCTGCACCCTTTTTTTTTTTTTAACTCTAATTTCAAGTCCTAGTGTTCCACATAGTATAATACCACGGTGCTTACACAAGTAAAATGTAACACTAAAACAAACTAAATAATGAACAATATCATTGCAACTAAATCATCAAATAGGGAGAAAATTATTTAAAAAATAATAATAAGTAAAATCAAAAATAAAATAAAAAAAAGTAATAAAATAAAGAAAATTCAATAATCTAAAAACTGAGAGAGAAATTCCGAAATGAAGAAATGATCTCTTTAGTCCGAAAAAGCTCAGAAGAAATTGGTGACCAAGATACAGACAGGTGCTTCAAAGTTGCCTCAAGTATCTTGCTTTGTTGGACATGATGAACAAACACACTCAAATATGCTTAACAACTTCATCGCCGCTACCGCAGTTACACAAACTCTTGAAGTAAGTCCAAATCGCTTTAAACAGCTCTTAAAACTGCCATGTCCAGTCAAAAATTGAGTTAATTTAAAACTTCTTCAAAACTGATCAACTTTTATTCTGTGAAAAATTGTAGGAAAAAACCTTTTGGTCCATCGTGCTTTTGGTGAGACCATACATTCTCTGCTTCAAATACAGATAGCATAATTTCTATAAAGGTGCTTTCAATGAGAAACAAGAAAACAGAGATTTTAATCGATGTGAAGTTTCATAGATGGCTTTGATAAAACATCAGCGCTCTCGTTTCCAAAATTTCTACAGTGTCTACGAACATAAACATCATAAATGTCGATATCAAGGTCTTGCAAGGTTTAATAATAACCTGATTTCAACAGCAAGTTTCACTGTAACGCTATTTTTCGGTATTGATTGTAGCGAAGAAAGATAATCACTACATATTAAAACGCGCATTGATCTCAAAACCACTAAAAGAATTTTGAATCCATTTCGCAGCAAGGTTTAAGCATAGCAAACACACAAGCTGGCTCTGACCTAAGCTCGACGTAACTAGCCTAATGACGAGAATAACTCAACGTAGCAAGAGAATCAAATTAGCAACGTGACTTTCAAGCAGGCAGAACACGCTCTGATTCTGCCCTCTAAAACCTTCCTTTAAATAGCCTGTCCTTTCTACCTCATTTGAATATCGCGCGAACTAAGGAATTTATATTCTGGCAGGAAAATGGAAATGAGAGTGATAGTACAGTGAATTAACATAAAATAACTGGTTAGAAACTTAAACATAAACTCTATATACTGAATTTATTCAGCTGCTCAGGAATGCATGTGTTGCCAAATACCAATTAAGGTATATGACTCATTAATCACCTTCCCTTTTATTTTGTACTTCAAAAAATAATTTTAATCTCATCTCTTAGTTCCACTGCTCAATCACATTTCTGCTTAAAAATTTATCTTTGCGGAGGCAGAAAAAAATTTTAAAGCTTGTCGATGTTTCATGCAATGAATTTTCTTCACCCGCTGAGAACGCTTTTTTACACAAGTCTGAAATCCAGATTTTGTCCCCAACGTGGCTAGCGTTTCTTTTCTTAAGCATTTGCAAACATCGTCTGTTAATATTTTGCTGCTTTAAAAAAAATAAAATAAAACCTTTTCTAAAATATCTGAGTCTTTATTAATTGGTTTCAAGGGTTATCAAAATAGGAACTCCTATTTTAAAAGAATTGAAAGAACGTACCTTCCAGACTCCAGCAACTGCGAAGAACGTGATGCTCTATCAGTCAATTTGTCAGGTTGATTTCTACAACTTTATCTCCTATACACCTCGCTTACTGGTATGTATAGCCATATATCTCTGAACTTCTTTGAACAGTATTGGTTGACAGTGAAAATGAATTGGACTGGATTGGATTTTTATTTAGCTCATTAGGCCTATCTACTGAAAGGGAAGCATGCCTTCGTGAAAAACTTTCCAAGGGAAAGTTACTCATATTCATGTTACATGTGGAAATTGCCACAAAAATGTCCGTGCAGTCAGCCGGCTTAACAGGATTTGAACTGGGATTAAACTAACAATATCCAGATATCTTATCGATTCGACCACTATAGGGTGTATCTGAAATGCTTCAACAAACTTAGAGGGATGATAGTACTCATCAAGACGAACAAAAATGGAACATGGGGTCGCAAATGACGTTTAAAGGGGGAAAATCGAGAAAATCCGTCTAGAGATGGGCAAACTGAGACAAGAAAAGAAACCTCCAGAAAATTATTTATTGCACAGAATCCTCACACAGCTCGTGATGTCCAGAGAAAACAAAAATTTTACAACAATTGTTCAAAGTGTCGACCGCAGACATTATCATACAGAATACCTTTGGATTTCTTCTTCTGGAGACAGATAAAATTCTTCATTTATGAGACGCCAGTAGAAACGCCAGAATAAGTAGTAGCGCGTATTGTAACCGCTGCAGCAGAAATCCAAGAAACTCCCGTAGTCTTCGAGCGTGTCCGCCAATCGTTCCTCCGTCGATATATAAATAATTTTCTGCAGCGTTTCTTTCTTGCTCAGTTTGTCCATCTCCAGAAGCATTTCTCGATTTTCCCCTTTTAAACGTCATTTGCGATTCCATGCTTCATTGCGTTTTATGTTCGTCTTGATCAGTACTATCATCCCTCTAAGTTTGTTATAGCATTTCAGATACACTCTGTATAAATCTTGGTTATTTTCCTAGCATACATAATAGTTAAAGAGGAGTAAATTTAAAGGGAGTTGGTGGCTTTACTAACACAATACTTTTTTTGTCACAGAATGCATGGTCGGAAATGATACATAAAAGCGCTAGGAAGCTCTTCCTTTTCAATAAGCGGCAGTTCTGCATGCATAAATGCGCCGCAGCTGTATGTCAATATATGACTGCTGAAAGGGAGCCGATATACACTTCTTGGTTTGCCAGGATTTTATTTATTTATTTATTTATTTATTATTATTATTGAAGGAGGTCTTACCAGAAGATGTTCCTTACGCGAAGGTGTTTCAGTAACCATTCGGAAAGATTCCAGCGCGATGGAACACCTATCCATTTTCAGTAAAATCTTAAGGGACTATCTGGATGTTACCTTTCCTGGCTGCTGGGTAGAGCAAGCTGGTTCCGTACTCACGTACAGTTCCCAAAGATTACCAGATCTATGTGTTTCAATTTCCTTTTTGTAATAATATTTCAAAAGCCTTGTCTACAAGACTTCACATGACTGTGATAAGGAGTTTGTCGCCAGAATTTCGATTGTTGATGCAGCTGCGTGCGATGTGTCTGATGTGTTCCAGAAACTTCGCTAATCCCTCCATTGCTACTGTGAGCTGATGATTCTTTCGAGTTACTATAACTATTCATGAATAAAATTGTTTTTCCTTGTTTGTGTGCTTTTTGGGTTGGTGCCACACTTTTTGTTTCTCGATGAAGTGTCTTTCAATAGTGTTCTTACATTTCATTTTCGACCAGGCATTTTAGGATAAAAATTATTATTTTCTTTGAAATACCCTGTGTACAAAATATAACTATGTCATAAAAATGCATTCATACGAAAAGAAACTTGAGAAGAATATTAACTATAAAAGCCGCAGAAAGAACGCATTGAAGTGAAGTAAGCAATTTCACTGAAAGGGCAACAGTACAGTTTGAATGTCCAGTACACGAAAACAGATGTAGGAATGGCCGCAACAGCCTTACTATTATTACAGCAAGGATGAAAGCAAAATCAGATAATTAAAAATTAGGAGCATACCAAAGATTTTTATATTCACATTTATGGTATTAAGGTATGTCCATATGTATATATATGGATTTATGTTATTAAGGTATGTCCATATGTATATATATGGATTTATGATATTAAGGTATGTCGAAGACTGATTTTTATTGGATTTATTACATTTATTTTCTATTAAATGCTTAAGTTTTATCAAAGTAAGCAATTATTATAACGAAACCTATTCCTGTAGTTTCGGACCCACTAGCGCTCGAGCGGTAAAATCGCTGAACACTGATAGTCTGGCTTGAATTCGATTCCAGGTGAAAAGGCTGGCTGCATTGGCGTTTTTGTGATTTTCTCCATGTGAAACACGGGTACCAGCCAGTTTTCCGTAAAAAGTCCTCCACGAAGGCATCTCTCCCCATAGGCAGATAGCCTTTGTGTGCTATGGTATATATGCCGTAGCCAAATAAACCAAACCAAAGCTGTCGCTTCTTTGCTCTTATATAAAGCTAAACTTTTCATCTTTTTTTTTATTTGTTTATTTGTAACGTGCTTCGCTGTTAGGAATTGCACTGAGAGGGAAGGATGCCTCGTGGTGAGCTTTTTAAGCAAAACTGTCTCGTATCCGCGTTGCTTATGGGGAAAACCACGAAAACGCCCATGCAACCAGCCCGTTCAGAGGGACTCGAACGCCAGACAGAACTACCAGTGTTCAGCGGCTTTTACAGTTCAGTGGGCTTTTCATTTTCTTGGGCCTCTATTTATAGTTATTAGAAACTATCTGGTGTCATCCTGATTCCGTGTTTCCGCAGTTGTCCAAAGCTTTCTTCTTTTCGCAAAATCCTCAATCTTCACATTGAGCAGTTTCAGTACACTTGGTTGATACTCTTTGAATACAAATTTTATTAACGAATAAATAATGAAATAAATAAAACACCCAAAATGCAAACTAATGCATCATCGAATTTTCGAAACTTTTCCTCCGGGTGCATCAAATTTCAATAGCTTGAGTAAAATCGTTTGACTTTTGCAGTCGTTCAAAGCTGTGCATAACTCAGCAGCATCTAAAAATGATGCCTAATTTTATGAAATAATCTAGTGAATCAGTTCATGTTTTATCTATTCAATGAGAAACGGGAAAACGGCGAAATGACGACATATAAAACAGGCTTTATATTTAAGGAATTGAATTAATAAAAATTCTGACAGAATAAGAATCCATGTCTCTTAGGCTTACAAATGCTTTATGACAGAAGTTGGCAATAATTTTAGCAGAGAAAGGAAACGGATTGATTGTAAGTTACACTGTTTTTAACTGTTGTTATTTCTTTCACTTTTTCTCCTTTGACATTTCGTCGAAAATTTCACTCTTTTATTACTTTTAATAATATCGCTAAAAATGCTTTAACGGTGCCAGTAACAGTTTTTTGTGTTTTTTTAATTATTTTCCCTGAAAATTTATTCCACTTAGTTCATTTATAGTTTTCATTTTGTCTTAATCCCCATTTCAGTTAAAATTAAATAAGATAATATCTCAAAAGGAAAAAAGTTCGTAAGTTAGCCCATTTCAGCGATAACAAATTAACGTTAAAAAAATGACTAAAAATTATCAACATATTTTGCAGAAGAAACACTAAAAGAATAAACACAATAAGAAGCTTATGAACGTAAGACTATTGGTTCAACTTATAGTGTCTCGTATTCTCTGCAAACATAAACTAACGAGAAGCTAGAAGACTATGTGAGGAATTATCCACGAATCTTAAATACTACAAAGTCCAGAAAAGGGTGTAAAAACCCCTTTATGAACTCAATATAGATTTCACAGATGGCACCGACTTACGCTTACAGAAGCCAACACTTTTTGCTTAACTCAAAAGGTAACAAGTAACATAAAATAGGATTAAATTAGCCTTTCATAGGTTACTTGACGCACAGGCAGGCTCTGACTCGTAAAAGTCGGAGTAAACAAACCTATGGATAGAAGCGCTCAACGTCATAGAAAGCTAATCGCTAGTAATTCAATGATAACAACGTTGCCTTCAGGCATTCACATCACGCTCTGAAATCGCCTTCCAAAATCTTCGCTTATACTACTTCTTTCTACCCTATTTGAATATACGCGCGCTAGCTCTTTAACGTTCTGGCAAGAAAGCGTGGGTTGAAAACAAGAATAAAAGGAAAGCTGCTTTAAAATAAAATTAACTGGTAGATAAATCAAATGAATCCCCCACAAACTCAAAACAAAAATCAAAATCTGAATCATACTTTGGTCGGACGAATGAGAAATTGCTTTCTTTTACGTAATTTGAAAGGCATCCAGATGCAGCTGAGGAAGACTCGATTTTTATTAAAAACAAGGAGAAAGAGAATCGCAATTATGAAAGCTACCGGCCTTTAGAAATAAATAAATATAAATGATTTTATTAATTATTAATAACCAGATGTTCCGGAAAATTATTTAAAATATACAACTGCAAACTTTTGCGAAAGCAAAAAGCAAATGAAGCTTTTGTCTGATTGTTGACGAGCATAATGAAATTTGAAACGAATGCAAAACGCATTCTTTCTTAATGTCTTATGCACTCTGTAAAGCATGTATCCTAAGACTAGATTAGTCCCAAAATAAAAAACTTATAAGCCAAAAGTAGTTTTTCTTGTAACGAAGTCTAATGTGCAGCGGGCGTTTGAGAGCAAGTAGCTACACAATGAAGACTGCAGAGAAAGCTCTCGGCGACAATTTTCAGCTTTCTCCGTAGACAAGTCTAAATACCCCTTTAGGGAATGCAATACTGCGGAAAACGTACTCCCCCAAACCCCTCGAGATGAGAATAGATGCATGCACATCCTAAAGATATTTCTTTTCTGCGAAGCGTTATCCCCATCTCCCCTTCCTCCTTAGGGGGTATAGGAACCATGGACAGATTTGTTCCTTTATCTTTAGAGATGTCCGAAACTAAAGATAAGGGGCTGTTCTTTCCGGCATTGTTTTTACTTCCAAATCTTAGCCTGAAGTTTTCTGTCACTGCTAAAGAAAGTTATGTGACTGTTTTTCTTTTACTTGCATTGTTATCAAAAGAAAGTTTTTCAATGACGCGATAACGACTACTCTCAACGGAGAAAAACGATGTAGCACAGAAAAAGTGACCGAAGCTTTTGCGAAAATCTATCAGGCGAGATATATGTACACTGCGCAAAAAACAAAAATGGGACAGTTCTACACCTCCCGTTCTACTGGTGAGATTGACGAAATTCAACTGGCATTTTTCATGTCTCGAAAGCGCGACTTGGGATATGTATTAGATTTATATATAGCATTGTTCTAATATAGGTATTTTGACACAAAAATCGGACTTTTTCTGAAACGACGTGCC
>KK122043.1:990531-1000967 GCA_000611955.2 Stegodyphus mimosarum | reverse complement strand
ATTTCGATTCTACGACTCAAATTATGCCAAACTGTCAAGTTTTGTAAAAAATCGCAAGAGCAGGTTTTAAAAAATTAGCTCTTAAAATTTTAGCTCCTCAATGTTAATTGAATTTGGTATATATTTAATATATTTCTTTTTATTAAACTTATCTGATTCTTCCTTTTACATTTCGAAATTTAGATTCATTTCATATAAAATTCACCTATTTTTTTATGATTTATTTTTAAAATTTGTACTTTTAAATAAATTTCATAAATTTTTCGAAAAAAAGTTTGAATTATGACCTATAAAATTTTTAACATCATCTTAAAATAGATGTATTTCTAGGCACACCTGCAAAAAATTAGAATTTTTATTCAAAACTTTCTAAGATATACATGAATTTACATATTGCCGCATTTTGAATTTTGGCATATTTTTTATAATCGATAATAACACCAAATGTGGTTTACGCACTTTGTTAAAAGCATTTGAAAGTATAATCGGCTTTTTTTCCGCTCGTCTATGATGAGAAAAATTAAAAGAAAATAGATTGCTATAAATTAAGAAGTTCGCCAAGGGAATTATTCTTGGCGCAAACTGAAAAAAATTGGGCCGAGATAAATTTTTAAATTTCTCTGTAAATTTCACACCGAATTTTACAAAATTTAATATTTAGGCATAATTTGAGTCGTAGAATCGGAATATGAAAAAAAAAATGGCATGTCATTTCAGAAAAAGTCCGATTTTGTATCAAAATACCTATGTTAGAATAATGCTATATATGAATGGGAGACATAGAACTGCCCCACTTTTTTTTTGCAGTGTACATGCCTATATTATATGTACGCGCGTATATACAGAGTGTATAGGAATGTCCCTTTCACCTGAAAGTTCTTGCGAACAAAGAGAGCTATAGCTATACAAGTGAAGTAATGGTATATTAAAGCGACTTCGCCCGACCGAATGCAAACGGCAGCTGAGCCCCTAGTGATGAAATTTGGAAGATAGGCATTGCAAATCGAAAACGAAGCGAGATAGAGAAAATTTCCAATGAGAAAGTTTTAGAGCATAAAATTAATTAGTATGAAACGACATTTGGTTCACACGGATAAGATAAATTGTCGCCTGTGTACTCAAAAAAGATGTTCGCTATCGATGCACTCCATTTTGTGTAAACGTTTGAAAGGAATAGCCACAGGTATTAAGAAATACGCACCTTTTTATTGCATAAAATACATACTTACGTCAATATAGTTTATAACATCCCAAGCACATACACACACACACACACACACAAAAAAAAAAAAACCGAAAAGCAAATTGTTAACGCAGTGGTAGCAATAAGTTAATGTTATCGTCTGCCATCGATATTATAATGAGGCTTGAGATTAGATTGTTTGTACGAAACGAGAGCCAACACCTTTTAAACTAAAATTTTAAATGCATTGGAAATTAAAGTGGCACAGCCGTTACAGTACAGCACAACGTTACAATCTGCAATTGAGTGAGCTCCGCTACATTTCCGAAATGTGAATATGCAGACGAGAATCGTGGCGTATCAATTGCGGACATCTTTGGGTATACCAGTGACAATTTATCTTATCCATGTGAACCAAATGTCGTTTCGTACTAATTAATTGATGCTCTAAAACTTTCTAATCGAAAATTTTGCTCTATCTCTTTTCATTTTCGATTTGCAATGCCTATCTTAAAACATTTCGCCAATAGGAGCGCTGTTGTCGTTTGTGTTAGGTCCGGCGTAGTCGCTTTATTGTACCAGTACCTCACTTGTACAGTTGGAACTCTCTTCTTTCGTAAGAATTTTCAGGTTAAACGGACTTTCTTATGCCCCCTGTATCTATATGTCTGTAAGGGAAAAAAATATATATGTATACTGTAATTTAAATTAGCAATAGCTCCTTGATGCCTAAATTTAATTTGTTTATTTCCTCTCTATATTCTAAAAATAGTAATCTCTTTCTGCACTGCGTCATTTCGAGGCTAATCCATGTGTCATACGACTCTTATATAATGTTGGTGACGTAATCGAATTAAAACTGAAACAGCCAATAATTCTTTTACAGCGGTATTAATTAGTCAATCAGATGCATTGAGAACCGAAACTAACTCATTCTGAATTAAGATTTCATCCTGAATATAACTTTCTTGTTTTCTACACTTCTGTCTAGCTAGACTGCTCTTCTTACTGCAAAACTATCAAAAATGTAAACGTGAGTAGTGAGCCAAGCTGTTTGCGGCCACAATATTTTTTTAAAATAAAGATTAATATTTAATCTGCTTCGGCTGCCAAGTTGCTCTTCATTATGGATCAACATTCTGGGCAATCAATATTTCTACAACATCCTTACTTCTAAGTCTACTTGCTTCATTACAGTATGTCTACTGCTTTCGTTACAATGAGTTGGGACAGTACGTCTAAGTGCGAGTACACCAATGGAAAAATTCATTTGTCTCAGCAAAAGTTTCCGTGTATCAAGATGAAATTAATGTTCCATTCTTCAAAACGAAATGCATCTACAAAATGGATGTACGGATATTCATCATTAATGTGATTAGTCAGTAAACTTTACACTTAAGCCATTCTCTTTAGCTTTTCGCCCTGCTAAACATTTATTTTGTACTTGCATAATACACTCACTTCCAAAAATTAAGTACGAAGCTGTAACATGCAAAAAAATCAATAAATACTGCTTTGATTGACACAAAATTTGGCAGGAAAGAAACATATATATTTATGCATAAAACAAAATCAATAATTATATAGAGAAATGAAAACAATATTAAATTTTTGTAAGTTATCAGATAATGACATACTGGAGACTTAAACAGAATTATGTATAAAGTGAAAATAAACAGCATAAAATGAAAAAAAAAAGGACATTAATAGGTTATGTGATCCCCCCTCATCTGTATGCAAAGTTTACACCTTGTGACCATGTTTTCAATTAGGTGGTCAACCACCGCAGAATTAAGCAATCGTCATTCTTCTTGTAGAGCAGTTTCCAGTTCAATAAGAGCGGCTGGAGGTGGGAAACGTGAAGATACAGCGCGGCCGAGAGCATCCCAAAGATTTTCAATGGAATTAAGGTCGGGCGAATATGCTGGCCACGCCATACGCGCAATCCCTTCACTCTCCAGGCAGTCATCGACGATGTCAGCTCTATGGGGACGTGCGTTATCGTCCATTAAAACAAAAGTAGGGCCAACTGCTGCAGCGTACAATTTCACAATGGGTTCTAGGACTTCATCTCGATACCGGACAGCCGTCAAAGAACCCCGTTTTAAGATGTGCAGGTCGGTGCGATATCCTAATGAAATCCTTGCCCACACCATAATGCTTCCGCTTCGGAATACGTGATGTTCGGTGATGTTTTGGGACTGACTGCGTGTTCGTTGTTCACGCCATATCCTTATACGCTTGTCAACTGGCTCAAGAGCAAATCTTGACTCATCAGTAAACATGACGTTGCCCCAGTCAGACGCATTCCAATTGACATGTTCTCGGCACCACTGTAATTGTGCCCCTCTTGATTGGACGGATAGAGCAACACAAACTCGAGGTACCCGGGCGTACAGTCCACTCATGTGTAATCTTCGGCGTACAGTAGCTGCAGATATCGCCATACCAATGGACGCTGTAACCATAGATGTCACACGTGTGGAGGTCGCTCTGTGATTTCGCTTGGCTGCAATAGCAATATATCGATCTTCCGCGGGGGTTGTAACACTTGGGCGACTGGCTACGGGCCTTCGGACAACTGTCTGTGTGTTTTGGAATTGTTTTCATAAACGTGAAATTACAGAATAATGAACGCCGAAGAAAAGAGCAACATCTGTGATCGACTGTCCTGCTTCAATACGCCCCACAGCACGCCAGTGCTTAGAATCTTCCATTCGTCTTTTGGAAGTCACAGAAACACGTATGCCTTGAAAACAAATTTTACGAAAATTTTAAACACCTTCTATCAGCACTTACAATCAACTTCTGTAACCTTTCATAAAGCTGGCTTCTTATAAGACTGCCTTTTTTGCCCATTTCTTGACATGAAAGCGCGATTGGCTGTTACCTAACATATTTGCATACTTCCACATACCTCTGCAGCGAATTGCATCCTCCTCAATTCTGATTGGCTTCCGGAAATTAGCATTTTCCTTTCCGTGCTTAACTTTTGAAGTGAGTGTATTTTGAACATATTCAAATCCTCGCTTACATAAAATGCTCAATGACAATATCTATGAGTGGAAATTTAAATAAAATTACTCTATCATCATTTTACTGCGGTATACTAGTGCTTAAAAATTCGTTCCGAATATTTACAATAAAGTAATTTCAAGGCTCGGGGGAGGATGATTTTTGTCTACTTCAGTTTTAGACAGTTTTAGAGATGTATTGATGGAGTAAAGTGCGCTTCTTTCAGTAATACGAAACTGATAAAAGTACTATGAGTTTTCAGCTTCGGTTTAAATTTTATAGTTTTGATTAAGTAATTTCGGAAAAGCATATTAATTGTAGTTTAAAAGTAAATAAAATGTAACCAGATTTTCTTTCTTTTAAATGATTTTGCAGTCATAAAATGTGCGAGTAATTTTAATATTGTTACCTTTAATAGTATATGCCAAACATGTTTCATATCTTTGAAGCAATTTATTCGTCTAGTAGGGCAGTAAAATATATTTTAATTGTAATTGAATTGCAAATTGATTATTTTTTTTATTATATTGAATTTAAATAGCGCATATAGCGTTTTTATGAAAATGAAAAATGAAAGTTTTATGGTATTAGAAATATGAATTTAAATAACCATTTTTGAATTAAGTAAGTAAACAATTTTAATATTTTTTCAGGGAAGATTATTGAATTGTAACAGTATGTTGTAAGTATACAGTATACAGTAATAGTATGTAAGTATGTAATAGTACAGTATGTAAGTATACAGTATGTTGAGGGAGCACTGGTTCAGAAATAGAGGCCTATTATTACATTTGTAAAATTGCTCCTTTTACCCTCTTCATATAAGTTAATTTTGAAGGCTCGTATTTTATGACTGAGTGTGACTTTTTATATAATATTTATTACCTTATATTTTATTATGAAATGTATTACTCCAGTTACCTTATGCAAGGAGCGAAGGCTTTTTCAAGTAACTGCCATAGCATTCCTGAGCCACTGGTGCAAAACAAACACACTAGTTAGCTCAAGTGCATATGCACTACTGATGGGAAAGATTATTTAGAAATACTGTGGGGACTTCCAGTTCGGTAAATTAAGGAATTGCGAATGAAAGATGATAACAATGAAATTATAATTTCTGCAATACTACTCTTACTATAATTATGATGTTAAATATAATTTATCAATATGAAAATCAGTGTCATGAATTTTTATGTGTATTACAGTTAATTAAAATAAGTAATGGTTTTGTAAATGTCTTTATATGTAATACTCTGTGAGAACAAAAACATTCCCTGAAGAATTACAATTATGTGGACTCTAAAACGAAAGACCTGTCAGACTGAAATACCAAAAAATTTAATAGGACTTTAAAAATTACTTTTATTTCAAAAAAAGCTTACGTTAAAAAATTACACTTTGCAATAATTTTTTTAACTGACTAAAGAGATTTAATTGATTGAAGAGCATGACTTCCCAATTTCCTAAGTATTCCAAAATAACAAATAATTACAACAAACATCATCAAAATGTTAAGACTTGCGGATAATTCCGCCAGTCCGGATAATATGGATAAAAAGAAATAATCAAGAACACAAAAGTAAATAGCACGTGAAACATAAAACATAGGAGAGAGCAAGAATTAGTTCTAAGATTGTATCAACTAGTGAAATTTAGGAATACTTCTTTACTTCTTTCGTTACACCAACCCCCTACTGACAACGTGGGGAGAAACATGTAAATTCTTTTTATTTAACTTTTTTTATCTTTGACTCACATTTTTGTACAATTTTTTCTGCATGTGTTCATTATGGAGTTCAATGCTGTTTTAATTTTTTCGCCATGTTTAATGTGTATACAAACAACTACTTATTTTCATTTCATTTTTCAGCACACACACACACATATATATATATGTATGTGTAATATATATGCATTTTTCAGCATATATATATAAAACACTTGGAAGCATAATCAGCAACCACCATGAAATTGAAACACCAAGTACCTAAGAGTGCAAACTACTAGTATACAGCTCTTTTGTAGATCAACATCACCGGCATATCGTTACAGGAAATTTGATGATTGTAAAAGACGATACTTTAAGACAATGAATGCAACGAAGAAATAAGTTGCGACACTATTAATAGTACTAATTTTCAAGACCATAATTTCCATTGGATTATCAGTAACAACGAACTGATTATAGAAGCTCTCCAGTATTTGGATATTCACAATATTAATTGCTTTGACTTCAAAAATCTTTATACTACTTTACCATTAAAAGAAATACACGATAGTCTGCTCACTCTTCTAGATTTGTTTACGTACATTTTTAGGCGCCTATCACATACGCTATTCGTAGCCGGAATACGACGGCGAAAGAAACATTTCTCAGAACGCTGTTCCATGAACCAGGTTACCATCTTCACTTGATAAACAGACTTGAAAGCCAAACAGGAATTAGTCATCTCTCAGATTAGCGAAAGAGCTTACGAAAAAAGTTTAACAGTTTCACTTAGTTTTCCACAAAAGAACATCGTTCTTTAGGTATTTCAGCCTGCCCTTTTTCGTGCCTTATACTTCAAAAGCTGGCAATTTTGTCATTTTATTTGTCAAAATAACTAGTTTTAAAAACGTTTTGCTTTATTAATATTTGTCCACTTTGATTTTGTTTTATCATTTGTTGTATCACTTAGTTTTTGCAATTTTTAAGTAGTTTATGCTACTATTTTACACTTGTATATACTACACTTTATTTTTATGAATATTTCTTTTCTCTGAGTACGAATGCATGTAGGCGACAGATCTGAGCTCATTTGAGACTCATTTGAAATAACATTTTAAATTTTTGATTAAAGAATTGCAAAAGCGATATAGAGTCTCAAATGGTTCATAGGAACGAAGCGTGTATTCGGAACTCATTAATCAACTGAGTTTAAAGCTTCAAAACTCTTTTCCCATGACAAGTTCTGTTTGAAGTGTTTAAGCAAAGGAGATTTATTTTTTTGTGCATTTGTATAGCACTTTGTACTTTTTTCTCAAGTCTCTTACATAGTAGTTTTTAGATTTTCTTTGGATCACTTATGTTTTTAATTATGTACCCTTCAATACATGTAACTCGGTTTTTGTTACCAATTTCGAGGAGGTAAAAAAATAGGTTAGCCGTTATATATTTTTTTGGAACTAAATTTATATTTAATTTATGTTCCGACTTTTTACTTCACTTTGAAATTACACACACACACACACACATATATATATATATATATGTGTGTGTGTAAAAGATATAACAAAATACGATAGCTGCTTTAAAAAAAATAATTGGGGATCTCAAAATTAGCATTCTAGATTTGGTGGTCTTCCCCTAAATTCATCTTTTCTCCCAAATCCGAGATCCTTCCATGTTATGTAACAAACCCAAAATTAACCAATCACAGCTTAGCAATACTTTCTACACCTATCTAGTATAAATACTACTTCGCAAGGCAATTACGTCATTTTTTTCCATTCCTTTTCCTAAGAGCTGCTCTGCCAACCCCGCGTCATTTCGCTTCTCAAAGGCCTACGTCCTTTCTTTAAAAAAACCCAATGTACATAGAAATGTATCATATTTAATTGTGATTGCATAAGCGTCTGCCAAACTAATAGGGTATGTGTAAAAATAATGATTGGTAATTTATCGAAATCCAATTTTGTCATCTTCGTCTCTATGCTTTCAACCCCCGCCATTATGACTGCAAGCTGATTCCTCTTACGCATTAAATCATCACACAAACCACACACACACACATACATATATATTTAGATATATATATTTAATAAGGCTTAAATTAGAAAAAAATATCTAATAAGGACGTAATATTTTATAGGATACTGCTTGTATATGAACTCAGATTTTTCAGACACTACTAAACTGAAAAACGCGTTATTACTTTTGTCTGAAGCAATGACAAAGTCGTAAAAAGGTTAAAATAATCCTTTTATTGGACTCTTTAAATGACACTCTGAGCCTCTTTAAATGATACTCTGAAACTACAAACTAGTCTACTTATAAGTTGGCTCAAGAAATTAACGGCGCTTATTTTAAACGTCGGCTAACAAGATACCTAAAGCCGGAATAACTTTGGCAGAATCGGCGATAATACATAACTGCAAAGAGAGGCTGCCAAAACCACTAATTGAAAAACATTCAAACTCTCTGTTTAAATACACAACTAATTTCCATTCTGGTGAGGACTACGCAAAGATGAAGTTAAATTTCAAATCATAATAACTAGTTAATTTGTATAAAATCCTTCAACATGTGTGTGTGTGTGCGCGCAATAATATGCACTTAAAGACAGCAAAGTTTAATCTAGCTGCAATAAGTAATATTGTAACAATAAGAGTACGGGTAGTTTATGTCTTCATTTCGAAGTTCATAAAATATAACGAAATTTAGCAAAGTAGTAGCTTTCCAATCACCCAGACATATTGAACTGTTTTGCTTATATTACATAAATGTCGTATTACTATGCCATATGCGGCATTTTTGTAACAACGTATGCTGTAATATAATGCCGCATGTCATGCTATATATGCGGCATTTATGTTATGTGGATTTACGTGCTTGCAAAACATCATCGAATTTTTAAATATATTTGTTTAACTATATAGTGTTAAATATACTATATAGTAAAAAAAAAAAGAAAAAGAAAGAAAAAAAAAAGAGCGAGAGAGAAGGAGTTGTGGAGAAATGCGCATTCACTTCCCATTTCAGCCGAGTTTTTCTCAAGAATTTCTTACAATGCAGCACTTAAGATTCTTTCTCTGTGCCTGATGTTCCTGAACACAATTTTTTTCCCCAAAAGCAAAATTTAACTTCAATTTTGCCACTTCTTAGCCTATTAAACCACTTCTTACAAAAATTGGATGATATAGCGTTCTTACCTTAGATTTCGCCTTTTGATTTCTTCTAGTCTTTTTTTTTCCTGTAGTTAACATAGAAGTGCATACAATGACGTAGATGCTCTTTATCTAGTTCCATTTTTTTTTACCTATAATTAGAATGAAACTGCTTTATTAGTCAAGTTATCTTAAATGAATCTGTTGTTGTTGTTGTTACTTATGCTCACTTGTCTGACGCAGTCAGCTCAAGCCCACGAAATTCCTCGTGGCAAGGAGCGCAAATTTACGCCTGTCGTTGGCAACAGCCTTGAGCACCTAACAGATGACAGTGCGATTTGGCTAAGTTCTGCCCCCAATTTTGATGGAGAGCACCCGAGGGTCTCGCACCCCTCTCCCCTTCCACCAAACCACACGAGAGGACTTTCGGCTCGCCGCATATTTAGAGTGTCGCCATGCCGCACCGACGCTATACATTTACAAACATTCATGCTTTCTCCGGGATCCAAACTCAGGCCTTTCGGTACAGCAGTCAGCGACGCTAACCACTATACCGGTTGGGCGGCTTCTAAATGAATCCTGAGTTCAGGAATAACCACTTAATTACCTTAAATTTACAAAGTTCTGTAAAACAAAAAGCAAGCAAGATAGCACTAATTCTTTTTTTACATCCCGTTGGAATTTTGAAAGTATTTGTTAGTACAGTCAAATACCAAAAATCCGCTGACCTGAAATCCGCACTGCCTCTCAAAATATAAACATTGAATTTATAGGTTCCAGAAACCGCAGAATGGAGAATGAAATACCGAAGAAAAAATATTTATCCAATAATGACGTCATAATTACCGAATAATAATGATTCTGTGTTAGTGGCAGAAAAAAGATCTTAGCCCAGAAGAAGTTTTTAGTATGGATGATGTGTTCAGATGAGCTAACACTGGCATATCAAATAACCGATGGTGAAATCATTGGCTCTCTTTTGAAGTCGCCACAGCAAGAAAACGATTCCGACACCGACACAGATAATGAATTTGATAGGAGTGAGAAAATATCTTTTAATGAGGGTTTGGAACATGGTGAAAAATACCTAAAACATTTAGAACAACAAAGCTGTGTCACAGCGCAAGAGATTATGACCCTGTAGAATTTACAAAAAAAACTTACTCTAGAGCACCTTAAGTTTTAAAATAAACCTCTATCAGAAAAATGTTTGAAACAAGTAAAAAAAAATTAAATATTTTATGCTTTACTAGTATCCCTTATTTTTACACGTTTCTATTGTATATGTCCTTAATACTTTAAAATATTCCTGTAATCACTAATATAAATGAATAATATAATAAATAAATAAATAAATATATATATATATGTA
>KK122043.1:953769-985203 GCA_000611955.2 Stegodyphus mimosarum | reverse complement strand
GGAAAATGAATATGCTGTGATGAAATAAAAAATTGTAAGGCATACGTTAAAACTGTGCATAGGACATTATAATTCTTGAAATATAGCATAAAAATTAAAAATTTACATCTACCTGCCAAACATTAAATTCCATGCGTTTAGAGAACATAGGAAATAACCATTATATGCCTAGTAAAGACAAAGAAAAATACAAAGGAAAAAAATCCTAAAATTAGAAATTACCGCTGGAAAATCAACAAAAGATAATCTCTTATCAAAGTGTGACACCTTATCAGCTAAATTCAAACTCCTACAACCCTCCTCCTTATCAATTAGTTTACTCATCCACAATCCGCCTCCCAACTTGCACTGCCTCCTGACTTGCACCGCCTCACCTGCTTCGGGGCTTGCACCGCGCACCGCCTCCTGGCGGTGAACTCTCATTTTCACACTACTTGTATATTATTGTACATAATAATTTAAGTAAATGTGTCTAATATCCGTTACTTATTTTGCACTTTTAGTCTGAATATTATGATTTGGCTTTTCTGTCCTGAAATCCGCAAAATCCTAAAATCCGCACAACCTCTGATCCCAAGCATTGCGGATTTCTGGACTTCTACTGTATTATATAGATGTCTCCGAATCTTAAGATTTTGTATCAGTGAAATGAAAAGCAAAATTAATTTTTGAAACCAATTTCAATTCCTTTCATTAATTAGAGGAAATCAGAATGTTTGTGCAAACTTCTATTATTCCAGCTGTGCAGTTCTGCATGTAAAAAGCGTCTTTCTGTAATTTATTAAACACAAAGGAAATATTTCAATGAATAAAGCTTTTATTTTAGTAATGAATTTTCCTATTTTCTTTGATGTTTTTCAAAACTTTTTTAGTATATGAATTCAAATTAATCAAACGTAGTGCCGTAACTAAAATCCCGGAAATGTGCCTCAGCAGAGATCAATAAGTAGAGAGAATAGCAAGAAGACTAGCGAACAGCTTTAGTCACGATCAATTTATTACCCTTTTCTCCCTTCATTAATAAGGAAAACATTAATCTTAAACCAGCGGATAAGGACTGCCCTCAAAACTTTGACAAAGTTCTTATCATTTTTACTTCATCTAGCTAATTTGTTTGAATCCAAATTGTGTCAAACTTTTATCTTTTCACTCAATTTGTCTAAAATGATATTGTATCAAACCTTTTAGCATTTTCAATTAATCGAATGTCTTTCTCTAAATGCTTTCTGCTTTCTTTAAGGATCTCATATTGAGCCAAAAATTCCGTGTAATGAATGCTTTGAAAGTATAATATAAGAAAGCATAAAATGCCTTGAGATTAAACTGTACAAATCTGTTCCAGTAAAAAAAGAAAAAAAATGAACAGTGGAAAACTGTTTCCTAATTTTCGAGTTTTTTAATAACACCAATTTAATTTGAATGGTCTTTTGTGCATTAAAAACATTTATTTAGCGTTGAAAGGCTGAAGGAATTTTCACTCTTTTGTTCGTAAGTCCTAAAGGAGATGTAGTTAACTTTTGTATTTATTGAAGCCGTTTTAATGTGGGTGTTGTTGCCGTAGGAGGTGGTACAATATGTTTTGCTCATCCAATAATTTAAGAAGGCATCCTAGAATGATAAATCTGGGTTGTTTAGAGACAAATTTTCAGCATTTTTTTATTAAACCAATGTCAGCGAAGTCCGTTATTACTCAGACATCTTAATTTGTTTATAACATTTGCCTGAAGAAAGAAATTTAACTATGATTCATCTTTTGATTTTATGCAAACAAGCTCTGCTGTTCTGAATTAAAAAGCTGAAAATATAATAGCAAACTCATTTTGCTTTGAAGCAGAAAAATCTACAAAAAAGTCTTTTGAGATGGTGTATGCAGCGTGCGGAGATGGCAACGTTAATACGATTTAATCTTTTACCATCGGTACGGAAGAATTCGTGATTGTGAAAATTGTTGATGAACCGAGAAGGGGTCACACTAAAGAGTCTTAAGCGAATCATAACATCGAGAAGGTTTGGCAATTGCTACTTAAAAATTTTCATCGGCTCTTTTCGAACGATAGCAGATAACCTTAACATTAGTCAAGACAATGTCCATAAAGCTGCTGCGGAAGATCGGGGTAAAAAAAAAATAGGAAAACTTGTTCTTGCTTTGTAAGGATCTTAAGTTTAACTAACGTTTATTTTATTTTAAAACTTTATTATCATCTCTGATTTTCCACTTCCGGCCAGAATTAACACGTGGATATATTTATGCAAATTGTACTTGCTAACGCTTAAGTATTTAAGCTGTGGCTTTTTGCCAAGAGGTAGAAGTAAGGAGAGAGAGAGCCCTCTTACTACGAGTTTTCACGCGAGCTTGCCAGCAGTTACTGTCCGGCTTTAAGGCCAGAGGTTTAATCCACTTGAAAGTTAAAGACGTAGTGTAGTTTTCCTCAGTTTGCGTACTACAGTCGTAGTAATTTAAAGGCCCAGTCTTAGTGCTAGTCATCTGTGTGAAATATTAAAAGTGAGCTCTTATTTAAATTTTAGTTAGTTAGTAGTCTTATCTTCTTTTACGTTCAGGCCACAAGTGGTTGGTCTTTGTATCCCGAAGAGCGGGAACGTCTGTAAAATCGATAAGCAAATAAGGGAGAATTTTAACCCTTCTTATCTTTGTTGTATCTTCTACACACGCACGAACATAGCTTTTAGTAAGCTCCCTGTTCCTACTCAGGACTTCAGTTATGTTTGCGAAATCAACTAGAAGAAACACCAGTCTTGATAGCTTCAGGTCGCGCATCGAGCTGCTATGTTTTGACATAATTTAATTTAGTTTTTTAGTCCAAATTTCTTGGAATTAATTAAACTAGTTTGCAAGTTTAGGTTGAAAGAATGTGTTTTCTTGTAAATTAAGCTTTGTAAAGTTACGTGCACTTTACGAGCGTTTTAAATTAAATTTTCTATGTTTTTGAAATTTTTGCTGTATCGAAATCTAAAAACAATGACACTCTGTTTTCAGCCTTTGATTTTCTGGATAGTATTGCCATTTAAAAATTATTAACCTTCCTATTTTAAGTATATACATTGCTTGATAATACTTTTTTTATATATATATTTATGGCGATGTTTGAGTTTGTGATTTAAATAAATCTACAGTTTAGATAATAGAGTTTAACAGCAGCTTTCCTAACTTATTTTTTTTTTTTTTTTTTGAAAATCTTGTTCAAAAATTCTTCGTTACTGAGTTTTACAGTCATCTCAGTAGGGAACAGCTTTACAGCTGGAACGCGTTCCTGGTCCACCTCTTTCCAATGAGGAAAAGCTATTAGTTTTTTTTTTTTTTCGGTTTCTTGACTTCTTATAGCCAAGGGACAGCTCGGACTGGTTTGAGTACATGAATTCTTCATAGTGTTACTTTGCTCGTTATTTCACTATGGGGGCGAATTTAGGCATTTCTGGGCACAGTCTTATGACAAAATTGAAACCGACATTTTTCGGTAATTTCTCTCGCCCTGCAATCACTGTTTGCCTTTTCGTGGCGTTGCTGTATGAAGAAGTTGCTGTATTTGTTATCTATTATGGTTCTCTGGGTGTCCTTTAACAGACTGATTTGATTTCTATGCCGATATTCATTTCTCCACGAGACCGAACTTTCCATTTGTCTGACCGTGATCTCCCACTTCCGTGGATTTGCGTTGTAGTGCGACGAAGTCCGTTCATCCGTTTGCCTCTTCTTCAGTTTGGTTCAGGAATTCGTCACATATCGGCGGACCAATCGCCGAAGCCAAGACTAAGTGTTTCCAACGCAATCACAGAGTTCCTGGTTTCAGACGATTCACGTTAGATATCCAACACAAGTCTTATTAACCGAAGACATGCATTTCTTTTATCAGAAACAAGTTGCACGTACTCCGGCAGAAGATTTATAAATTCATCATTTCAACTTCCTTGCTTTTTCTCGGATATGTGCTAAATCGTGGTTAAAGGAACCATTACCAGTTTATGTACATCAATCTTGTTGTCAGTCTAACTGTTCTAGTAAAAAAAAAATGCTTCAGCTGTGTTAGGTTAATGTTTGTTTTAAGTAGATTAAATGGTTGTTATTATGATGCATTGGTTTAAAACTTCTAATCTCTTCACTCCTCAGTAATAACAGTAGAAGCGCTATGAGAAAGGGAATAACGATGGTGTAATAAGCCGGTGTAGAAAGAAGAAACAAACGTGTGTTTAAAAATATTTATTTGCCTATTATTTAAGGTTTGAGCTTTTCAATGAGATAATAATATACTAATAAGGTATTACCTCTCCCTTTGCCACGTGCCTTCGTAGTGTAATTGGGAAGCCCGTCCGGCTAGCAATCGGAAGGTCCGGAGTTCGAATGCCGGCGAAGGCACTTCTCGTTTTTTATGTTTTCTTCACCGAAATAAACCTAAGGACACTGCAGACAAAGAATATGAGTAAGGGAAGAAGGCAAGTTCCCGTAGACATAATGTAAACCAGCCTTACTCACCTCAAGCCAAATAGAAGCCAGTATGCATCTTCGTTGTTGCAAGCTGTTATTAATAAAAAATATTAATTAGGATAATTTAGTGATTTTGAAGATGCTTTCGAGCTCCCTCATTGAGCAAAAGAATTCGATAACTTTTTTATTTGGGTTAGTGTTGTTAACTGTTTCGGAATAAGATTTAGATTTTTAAGGTAGGAGTACATTTGGAATTGCTTTTGTTAGAAGATGTTATTTTGTTCTTGTCAGGAGGAGGAATTTCAGGATTGTCCATTTTATGGCTAGCATTATTATTATGTTGAAAATTTATGCATTTGATGAAGTTTGGTTTTGGGATATTTCGGGGAGCCATCCGTTCTTAAAAGTAAAGCAGAGAACTTGCACTGTATACGAAAACTTCATAACTGTGAAACTTTTAAACTTTTTGATTTTTTTAATAGCCTGGATTTTAGTTTTAAAACAAAACGCTCCAATAAGAGTTTCCATTCAATCGTTCATGATATATGACTTTTTAATACCTTCTCATGTCATGAAATGGATTTCTTACGTAACGCTGGCACCTTAAAGATATTTACAACATTAAAGGCATAAGAATTAAAAGTTTTATTTTTTATATAAATTCACGATTTTAAATCATTCAGTAAGGCGCTCTGACAGATTTATCAGAAGATGTTAACGATTTTGGATCGCATTCGTCAGTGAATTTCAAAACCTGTTTTACGCCTGTAAATTTTGTTGATGCTTTACACATTTTCAACTCATTTTTCTCCATGGCGTTGCTGTGTGCTTTACTTCTCCCAGTTCAAATGCTTTGCTATAGAGGCGACCGAACTAAAAATGTGGTAGACGATAATTCGTCACCACCAGGATTTATCGGTTGGATACTCTCCTCTCCAATCGGCCTTTTACCTCTCAATCGGATTTTTTCCCTCTTTACTACGTGTCTTCGAGGTGTAACTGGAAGCATGTTCGACAAGTAATCTGGAGGTCCGGAGTTCGAATTCCGGTGAGGTTGGTGTACAATTTTCGCGTCTTCTGCTCCGAAAAAAAAATGCCTAATATTCTCTACTGTTATCCACTACTTAAAACTTTATTTTGTATATACTACCGTCAACAGAAAGAGGTGTTGGTTCAATCTTAAGAAATTTTCCCATCATTTGCATTGCATTTATCTCTAGTTGTAATTATTATCATTCTATCGCCAATAATTCATTTGTCAATTCAGTGGAGAATAATTCCTAATATGTTTGAAAATGTTACTTATCCCCACCCCCGAGAGATAATATTTAATTATTTAAATAAAATTTCGGGATTTTTCTTTGAAGTAATTTCTCTTCATATTTATACCTTGCAACCCTTCTAAAATCGCATCTGGTCATGGTGATTGCTTGCCTTTTACACTAGAAGAAAAGTATTTCACATTGAGATTTTCAGTCTTTTGTTCTAACAATTTAATAGCCATATATTTTGAATTCATTTAGATGATAGACAGTAATCTTGAACATTTTAAACAAGCTGTGACTAGAGATGACATTTAATACTTTACTTATGAGACCACAAAACGTTAATCAGTAGAAAAGTAGTAGACGAATTAACTTCGTTTTAGAAGTATCGAGTAAGGAAATTGGTAATAACTTTTGATTGGCAGAGAGTAATTCGCAAAGAATGGAGAAAGCAAATTTCATGTTCTGTAAAGAGGTGCTAGACTACTTTCTATGTAACTAAATATTCTATAAAAATTCAAAGTGTTAGGCTTTGGGCCTTAACATTGAAAAAAAAAAGGACAGGATAGCTGAAAGAAGAAAAGCTGTAAGTTTAACTTCACCTAGTGCTACTGTCATCAAACACTTTCTAGCAAAGTAAAGAACAATTTTAATTATTCTTCTAGTTTTTTGACTTAATACCTACAAACTACATTTTAAACTCTAAGATAAAATCTCAAACCAAAAGTCACTATTTTGACAGCATTGTAGAGATTTAATATAATACAACAAGTAGTTTAAAGAAAATTCCAACTGAATTAACAAACCAACAAAATTCCAACAAACAATTCCAACAAAATTACAACTTCGCAGAATTCCAAATGAATTCTGCGAAGGCATCCGGAATTTCTATGTACCGCCAACCGATGTATATGGCATTAGAAGGAACATACATATGGGAAGTTTAAACAATTCCGTTTTGCCCTTCCAAAACTTGTTTATTCCTTGAATTTAGTTCTAAAACGATTGCAGATGGAATATGTACATTAATTAATTCGTAAGCACCTTTTCAGAGAAAACAACATCAAGACACTCTTGAGGTAATTCACAGAAGCATTTAAAAAGCATCCTGTTCTAAATATATTTTTTTATCCTTTAAATCTTTTGATTTGAAATATAACACAAGTTAGAGAGAACCCTATGGGCACTTTTGTGAAGCCTAAGTCTCATCATATTTAAATGTATGTAATCGGAAGTATCCAGTACGCCTGTGTGCGATATACATGTGTGATATGTATTATCAGAAAAAAAGTATGAAAGTACTTAAGTATCAAGGAATCCACCAAAAATAAAAAAGATGAATAAATTGTTGCTAGTCTTATTGCGGGCCACCGATCAGAGCCTTACGAGCATCACGCAGCCTGCGGTCCTCCAGTTAACCATCTCTGCCCAGAGTTGACTGGGCTCACTAACTTAAATTTCTTATATTTCCCCAAACTTTCTTTTGCTTAATCTTTCCATTTACACAATTATTTCAACATCTTATGCGCATAGTTCTGTACGCGTAAATATTTCCTTTAAACATATTGGATACTGTAATTGCACATTTAAAGAAACTGCTACATAGAATAATGAACCAAATTTGTTTAAAATCGTATATGCTGTAAAAGCTGCATGAAAAAGCTAATAATTTAGAATTGTTTATCGTCTTGATTCCGATGAAAACCTATTTCATCAAAATCTTAGTGAACAAAATATTCCTGAGCAGTTGCTAATCCTTTCCATTGTATTACATTTTAAATTTTGATATGCTAATAATAAAAGCGGAAATAAATAAAAAATCTAAAAAACTCCATTCTAGTTAAACTTTAAAAAAGACTTTTTTTAACCCTTTTTTTTTGTTTTAATACCAAATAATGATGAGCTTATTTCCCTGCGCTTTTGACAGTATTATTTTATTTAGAATATGAATTAAAATGTTAAATTTTGGCTTTCCGAATCATTCTACCTAAGAAAGAAAGATTTGTGGGCATTGTATAAATAAAAAACTTACATGAATTATTTAGTAATCTTGTTCAACCTTGATATAAGTTCACGTTATGGTTAGTATAAATAACAGGCCAATGCAATTATAGTATGCAAAATGTTTGATAAAATTAAAGGGATCAAAGAGGCACATGAGTTAAGCTTTACTTATTTTCCCTTCACCATAAAGCTTCGTAAAAAAATTCCTGTGATTGAGCCTGGCGAACTCTGCCAGAGCGGTTTACTGGAGCTTGCCAAAACTACGTTTAATCCCAGTCTCCCATAGGACAGGACAGTACAGAATGACTCATTAAATTTAGTGCGCTTAGTTGGTCAATCATTCCATTACTTTATGAACTTTTTACCAAACTGTCATTAAGCGGAGCTATTTATGGAATTTAGGAGAGATGCTATTATGAAAATGATGCCTCTGTTCTCTAGGGTACAGGGAAAAACCTTTCTAGACGCCTGGCTTGAAAGCAAACGCGTTGCAGAATATTTTCGTTTACTTTTTTTTATTTTTTATGCTTCATAATAAACTGTTAGCTTATTCTCACAGGCAAATTGCCTCATCAATTACTGCTTCAACAAAATCTTTGGAGTGCTTAGAAAGATCAATGAGAAATTGGAAGTCACTGTTGGAATTTAGGAAACAAGTATAAATACTTTATTTTGATCAAAAGTTTTACAGCAGTAATCTTGTAAACCTTCACTAGAAATAAAGTTTCGATATTTAAGTGAGAGGCCATTCCATTTTGGCTTCATATAATTTCAAACTTCTCGCGCAATTTATTTTAAAAGGGATTTTTCCTATCTTTTTCCAAACTGCAATGGTGTGACAGCCTCACTGAAGGCAGTGACATACATATCAAGAAAATGGTAAGCATAACAATGAAAACGAAGCCAAATACTTATTTTTAATATTTGTCATAGAATATGTATATTTCTGTACCGAAGCCATATTTTTCATTACTTAGCGAGTATCAGACTTCATCGCTTAATAGAAGTACTCAGTAATGCTCACATAATCAGAACTTTGAAAAACAAAGAAATTGATTTCCTAGAAAACAGTTAAATGAATTAACTCCAAATCTTACTCGAACTTTAGAAGAAAAATGATCACTGGAACATGTGTCTTGAAACATCCGTGTTGTCTTCGCTACGGAAAGGATATTTTAAGACAGAATTTTATTTTTATTTTAAAATAAAACTGGATCATACTTTTAAAAATTCATCAAATAATTTGAGATATTTTTGTGACAAAATGAATCATGAATTAGGTTAGCTTGTAAGGTTTTAGTTAAACTAACCAAGTTTATTTTAATTTAAATCTTTTCTATCTCCTCTCTGCTTCAACTTCCTGTCAGAAGAAGCGCGCGTTTTTAGCTTATGCTAATTTTTGAAGTTCAGCCAAGCACTATTTAAGCCAGAGGTAGAAACCTCTCGGTGTGTGAGAGCTTTGCCTCAGATTACGGTCACGCTGCTCAACTTTCGCCTGACCAGCTAGCAGTTTAAATTTATAAGCCATAGTGCTTACTACGTGATTGCATTGTAAAATAAATTAAAGTGCGGTAGTATTTAGTATACCTTGCTACGCACCCTTTTAGATAGAGGCCAACTTCCGCGAATTGCTCTGCGAAGCAAAGTTTAATTTAAGTTATATTTTAATTTATTTAAATTTATTTGATTGTTAAGTTCGACCAAAGTGTGGTCTGTTACGTTCTGTATCTCTCCCGAATTGGGAGGTTTGTATTTAATAGTGATTGAATAAAAGAGGATTTCAAATCCCTTCACGTGCAGTTATTCTCCAGCCCAGCAGTTACATCAGAACATAGCGTACCTTCCGCTCCCTGTTCCAGTTCAGGACTTAGAACGTAAGGATAAGAACCCTTTACAGAATTTACCATGTTCTCAAAGAATACACACAGAATGCTAAGTCCTGATAATGGCGCCCGCACAGAAAGAAGAGGATGGCCTCAGCAACAAGAAGACGAACCTGAGACACCTGCTGTACCTGTCCAGAATCCTGAGATAGCACCTCCTGGCATAGAAGGATTCGGCTACATCGTACAAACCATGCGAGCAGCCATGAAGCCAGCGGCAAGTTTTGACGGCAAGACAGCCGTAATCAATTTCCTGGAAAAGCTAGACTCCCACTTCATGCTATATCCAGTCCACGAATTTCAGAAAGTCGCTCTTGCTACCAGCGCTTTGAAGGGCCAAGCGCTAAGTTGGTTCAAGTGCATCGGAAAGAATCTCTTGGGGGAACCAGGAAGCCCCACATACACGTATGAAAATTTCAAGAATTCTCTAGTGAAAGCATTTCCCGTGGTGCGAGATCGAGCCAGATTGGAAGCTGAACTGTTTAGCCGATACCAAGAAAGAATAGAAGATTTGTCTAATTTTATTTTGAGGAAAATTCAAGTTTTCAAGCTTTTGTATGGAAGTCGCCCGGATCCTGAAATTATTCAAGTTATACTTCCTAGGCTACTGCCCCAAGTTCAAGATTTCATCGAACTAAGAAATCCAACAACATTAGACAGATTATTTGAGCTCGCGGTACAATTTGAAAGCCGAAGAACAGCCGACAACGAACGACGACGCCAATTTGAGCGAAGAAGTCAGTGGAGTTCGCCAAGACCGCAGCAAAAGCAAAATCAAAGTTACGGGAATAAGGCGAAGCAATGGCCGAAGAAAGATGTGTCTCCTAAAGCGAGCGGCGAACGAAGGGAATTTAATAGAAGAACAAGCAAAGATTCCGAGGGCAACCAGAAGAAAAAGAATTTAAACTAAGAGGGATTTCTTCGAGGAAGGTGAAGAAGTCCGAAGCAGCGCAAAACCCTTCCAAAATCAATTTAAACACCGTGGTCGTTAAGAATTTGAGTTTGCCGAAGATTGAAGTTCTAATCAACAACATACCGGCGACAGCCCTCTTGGATACAGGAGCCCAAAGCAGCTTCGTATCGGAAAGATTCTTTAAGAAGCACTTTCGACGTTACAGAATTTTTAGTGCAAGAGACACGGATGTCATAGCGGCCCAAGGAGAAAAATGTAGCTGTTTAGGAAAAGTACCATTGTTCGTGCGTATCAACAACGAACAGGTAAGAATCCTGTTTTATATTGTGCGTAACCTGCAGACTTGTATTATTCTAGGTGTGGACTTTTTTAGTTTGGCAGAAGCAAAAATTGATTTCAAGGGGGGAGAACTAACATTAAATATGAAGCCAATTGAAGCGAAGAATGATAAGCCCCCGCAGCTGGACTTGGAACATTTACAAGCAGAGGAAAAAGAGAAAATCCAAGGTCTGGTAAGTCACTTTGCGAATTTATTTAGTGATGTACCAGGCTTTACGCAGGTGGTGAACCACGACATTGACACGGGGGACGCTCAGCCAGTTAGGCAAAAGCCATATAGATATGATAGGACAAAAGAGGAAATAATTGAACATCATATTAAAGAGATGTTAAAGAATAAAATCATCACGCCAATTTCTAGCAGTTATGCTAGCCCCGTTGTCCTGTGTAAGAAAAATAATGATTACCCGATTACGCACCCGAAGCGGTGGCGTTTTGCTATAGATTATCGCAAGTTAAATTCAGTTACAAAATATCCTGTATATCCGTTGCCGATAATTGAAGAAATTATTCGAAATATTTCGTCTACAAAATACATGACTACATTAGATCTCACGAGTGGCTATTTTCAGATTGGGGTAAAACCCGAGGACGTACACAAAACCGCGTTCATAACGAAATCTGGTACGTACGCATTTCTTAGAATGCCGTTCGGATTATCCGGCGCGCCGGCAACGTTCCAAAGATGTATGGACATCGTCTTAAGACCAGTCCTTGGTAAAAGCACTTTCATATATTTAGACGATATTATAATTACGAGTAGTACTCTAGAACAACACTTACAAGATTTAAGAAAAGTATTTTCATTGTTAAACGAAGCTGGTTTAAAGATAAATGCGTCTAAATGTAAATTTGCCGCAAAAGAGTTACGTTATTTAGGATTTAAAATTTCCCAAAAGGGAATCGAAACGGATCAGTCAAAAATAGTAGCCATTAGAAATTATCCTGTTCCTAAAACAGCGAAGAAATTATCGTCGTTTCTCGGGATGTGTTCATATTACCGGGCTTTCATTAAAGACTTTGCAAAAATAGCTGAGCCACTGCTAAAGTTGAAAAGAAAAAAAGCTAGGTTTTCGTGGTCAGCAGAAGCCAACTTGGCGTTTCAAAAATTGAAAGACGCATTGACTCAAGCTCCCGTCTTAAAATTTCCAGAAGGGGATAAGGGATTAGAGATTTCAGCGGACGCTTCAGATTTCGCGATTGGTGCAGTGCTTTCCCAAAATGGTCAGCCCGTGGCTTTTTTCAGCCGAACATTAAATGAAACCCAAAGAAACTATTCCGCAACAGAGAGAGAAACTCTCGCAGTGTTAGCATCAGTACAGAAATTTCGTGTGTTCTTTGGAAGTTCTCCAGTAACTGTATATACCGACCACGCGGCGGTCACTAGACTCTATTCTGGAAAAAATTTATCACCCAGATTAATAAGGTGGGCTCTCAAATTACAGGAATATAACCTAATAATTAAACATACGCCGGGAAAAGAAAATGTTGTGGCAGATGCTTTAAGCAGAATTAACTTAGATGAAAATGGAAGTGTAATTAAGATAGCCATGTTAACATCCAAAGTATTAGATTCTCGTGAAACAGTAATAGCCGAACTCAAAAAAGATCCGGAGTTCAAAAATATATACAATTATTTGGCCGACCCTGAGAATTTCAATCATCCGGATATTGTGCCGATAAGAAATAGGGCCGAAAATTACGAATTAATTGACGGACTGTTATTCTATACGAAAGCTACTAATGAGAATCATGAATATAGACCGGTTATCCCAGCTAGCATGAGGTTGAATGTATTAGAAGAGTTGCATGATTGTGCCATTTCGGCTCATTTAGGTATAAGAAAAACTGTTCAGAGAGTTCGCGAGGCAGTTTTCTTTCCAGAACTGCAAAAGTTTACTAGGGCGTATGTCCAGTCGTGCCCAACATGTCAATTAAATAATTATGTTAATTTCCGCCCGGCCGGGTTCCTAAATAGTATTAAATCAGAATTCCCAAATCAAATAATAGGCATCGATTTACTTGGACCTTACCCTCGAAGTAAAGTTAATAAAAGCCGATATCTTTTAGTTATAGTGGATCATTTTAGCAAATGGTTAGAGTTAATTCCGTTAAAACGCGCGTCTGCAAAAATTGTAGTAGATTCAATTCTAAATAAGTATATTTTAAAATACGGGGCGCCCCTAAAAGTTATTTCAGACAATGGTCCTCAGTTTGTTAGTAAAATGTTTGAGGAAATGTGTGCAAAACTGGGCATACGTCATCTAAAGATGGTCCCGTATCGTCCGCAGTCAAACATAGCGGAACGGGTGAATAGAAATGTAGTGAAAATAATTCGTAGTTATGTGAAAAACTATCACTCTACCTGGGATAGCCATATAAATGAATTTGCATTTGCCCTTAGGACCGCCAAACACGATACTACACAAAAAACACCCGCTGAACTCTTCTTAGGAAGAAAGATCTTGACCCCCCTAGATAAACTGTTCTTTGTACAGGAAAGGGCAGAAGAATTTAAAATGAGTGATATACAAAAGTTAATACGGGAAGCGACGGAAAATATAGAAATGGCCCAAAGAAAACAGAAATTGTACTATGACCTAAAAAGAAGAGAGGTCAAGTACAATGTGGGAGATGAAGTGTTGAAGATTAAACACAACTTGTCAAATGCCCCAGAGGAAAAGGTGGGGAAATTTTTTCCGCGTTTTGAAGGCCCGTTCACAATTGAACAAATTACGGGGGCAGTGGTTATATTAAAAAGAAATGATGGTCAAACGCTCAAAGCGAATGTGGACCAAATAAAACCGTTCTATAATCGCAGCAAAATGGCTGTATTTAAAGATTCGTTTCAGGATCCGAGGCAATCGACTAGCCAGGAAGATATACGTCAGCAAAAACAGCAGGAACCAGCTACAACGGCATCGAAATGTCAGAAGAAGAAAGCTCCCCCCCAACAAAGAAATAAGAACCAAAAAGGTGGTTTCAAAAGAAAGTCTCACGATGCAGGTGAACAAATCTACGAACGGAATTACGAGCGCACCAAGAGAAGAAAGCAGAATGGGCAAGGGAAGCCCAATGTATCCAAAAGAACTGTGGAATCATCGGACAGGTGCCTGAGAAGCAAGAAACGTCGATTGCAGCCTGAGAATCAACTTCCCGAATACAGCAGGAACCAGGACAAGCAACGAGCAAGGGCCCAGGAGAGAAGGGCCCAGTCCACCAAACGTCCAGCGGAGCAACCTCCTCTACAAAGGAAATTGCCGAGGATACAACGACGGAATTTCAAAAGAAAAAGAGACGAGCAGGCTCCGAAAGAACAACGAAAAACGAGGAAACTGAACCAGGCCACAACTTACTCAAGTTTTAAAGATTGGGCCAAGAAAAGGATGGACGATCATAATAAGATAAGTACAATTTCGTATTCAAAAGTTTAGTTAATTTTTGAGTATACTGCAAGTTGCAGGACTGATTTTACCTCAAGCGAGGTTGACTTTTACGCCAAGTGAGCGATAAGTTCTCATATGGAAAGTAAAATGTTTTGTTAAAAGAAATTGTAATTCTTAAAGATTTAAAATTACTTAATTTTGTAAATAGATTAATTCTGTAAAAGCAATGAATTGCTGAAAAGAATATGTTAACTAAATGATTTTGTACGACGCTTTGTCTAAAGACTTGTAAAATGTCTAGAATGAAAATTCGGAAAATTGAAAAACACGATTTAGTCTGTAGACTATTAATTCAATGTAATTTGATATTTCAAGAAAGTACCTTGAGAAAGGAATAGGAAGCACTTGCTGTAAGCTTAGAAATTTAACCTATATTTCTGTAAGCTTAGAAATTTAACTTCTATTTGCATTTCAGGATTGCTGTGAAATTGTTAATGTGTTATGAAATGTAACAAATAATATTATGCTAGCAATGCACGTTAAGTGCAATATTAATGTGAATGTTGTGTGCAAACTGCGAATTTGTATGCATGAAAAGTTAAAGATTCACTATTTTAGAATGCAAGTGTTAATTAGGCTCTCCACCAAATACACTTAAAGTGTTAGACATAAAGCTAGTGAGAACCTTAGGATTAGCTGGTTATAGGGCGTTTTTTTCAGGTCTCGTATGTCAAGTTCTAACTAATGTTAGTCGATTGTAGGTGGAAGAGTTGAACACCCCCGAACACATAAAAACCCGCAATGGCGGTTTGCTTTACATCCAACACCGGTGAGAGAGCATACGGGGGAAGAATTTAATTGTGCTTGAATGATAATGTGTGTGTGCAAAATTACACAGAAAAAAAAAAAAAGGATTTGTACCACTTAGAATTATTCTGTTATTATGTCATACTAAAGTTGTTTTCCTTCCAGATTTTGCTGGAAGGAGTAAGACTGTTTGAAGAATAAGACTTGAAAAAAAAAATGTTGAAGATTGTTGTTCCAGAAAATTTCGTCTGTATTTTACACAAACATATATTGCCTTGTAAGAGTTGGCCTAAGTTTAGAACAGTGAAATTTTCGACTATTTAGAATTGCTAGTTTTCAACATGGTCCGTTTGGACCAAAGTAGTTTAACTATCGCAATTCTGGCGGGAAGTATGTAAGGTTTTAGTTAAACTAACCAAGTTTATTTTAATTTAAATCTTTTCTATCTCCTCTCTGCTTCAACTTCCTGTCAGAAGAAGCGCGCGTTTTTAGCTTATGCTAATTTTTGAAGTTCAGCCAAGCACTATTTAAGCCAGAGGTAGAAACCTCTCGGTGTGTGAGAGCTTTGCCTCAGATCACGGTCACGCTGCTCAACGTTCGCCTGACCAGCTAGCAGTTTAAATTTATAAGCCATAGTGCTTACTACGTGATTGCATTGTAAAATAAATTAAAGTGCGGTAGTATTTAGTATACCTTGCTACGCACCCTTTTAGATAGAGGCCAACTTCCGCGAATTGCTCTGCGAAGCAAAGTTTAATTAAGTTCTATTTTAGGTTTAGTATTTAAATTTATTTGATTGTTAAGTTCGACCAAAGTGTGGTCTTTTACTTTCTGTATCTCTCCCGAATTGGGAGGTTTGTTATTAATAGTGAATTAATAAAAGAGGATTTCAAATCCCTTTACGTGCAGTTATTCTCCAGCCCAGCAGTTACATCAGAACATAGCGTACCTTCCGCTCCCTGTTCCAGTTCAGGACTTAGAACGTAAGGATAAGAACCCTTTACAGAATTTACCATGTTCTCAAAGAATACACACAGAATGCTAAGTCCTGATAAGCTGAGCGAGAAAGCTAAAATTACTTCATCCTTTTCCTACCACGATGGCTCTTCAAGGATATTTATGTACTAATACTTACCATCGAACAGCAAAGGAAATAATATAAGTCCTATAACAAATTTATATTATTCCTGCTATTAAACTATACATCCTTTGATTAAGTTGTTCTAGATAATTTGTTTTGGTGTGTTTAACGAAATTAGTTTTGCATCCTTGTAAATTTATATAAGTACTTTTTAATTTTCAAAATTTGAGCATTCAATAATTGTCAAGTATCGTCAACTCTGCAAATGTAAAGTATTTAAGGAATTTCAAGGCTCTGAAACGAAGGCGAAGACAATTTTGGGTGCTAATGCAAACCATACACAAGATGGGAAATAGTACATAGTTGATTAATTAGTTTATTGCTAACTTCAAAGATGAAAAAACCATATTGATGGCCATTGAAGTTGCTCTAAAATGAAGGAAACCGGTTTGTAAAACCACATTTATTTTTCAAATGCAGTGAAGTAAAAGAATACAATTTCTGGTAATTTTGAGTACAAATCATGTAGAAATTAGTAACCCAAGCACGAAACCTGTGGCAATAAGAGCAGTTGTTATCCGACTGGGAATGAAAATCGAACATATTTTGAAGGGCAGTTACGCATATTGCAGTCTATGGCTCCGATTCTGTATCAGAATTCATCTATCATACTAGCTGGCGAGTGTTTCGAGCCAGTTCCTTTGCAGTTATTAGCCAGATATTTTCTACTGATGAGGGATCTGAAGAAGGCATTAGTCAAGCACCCCGCACGTTATGGACCCGTCACACAGAGTGGACAACTCATTTTTCTCATCACCCTATTAAAAGGTGAAAGCCCCGAAAATATGACACATTCACTGGCATTAAAACCTCTGTAAAGGAACGGTGACTGCTCAAAGTAAGACTGGCAGTGAACAGGCTGTGTATCCACTGGCACTCCGTACCATCAATCCTGGTGCTGAGCCGGCCTGACAATGCAGAAAGTAAGCTTCTAACATTCGTTTCTCCCTTCTCCACATAAGGATAGGAACGTCGTTATGGTATAAGTCAGGGGCTCCCATCAGGGTCTGTATTCGTCCCTTAGTGGCTGACGAAATTTGAAAGGGGTCAGTGATGATCAAGGGACCGATAGTGAAAATTCCCCGGCAATTGGTCAGCATAATCAAGATTTCATTCATTACAAAAAGTATCAATAAAATTGATAATAAATTGTTTAATGATAGAAAGCTGTATCATGTAGTTAGGAAGGAAATCATGCAAAATAAATATAAGGGGGAAATACACTAGAATTATTTAATATATTTTAAAAATCAATAACATTTTTTGCATCAATACCATAAAAAATTTCCATCAAAACATCAAGAACAGCAGTCACACTAATTAAAATTCAACTTTTGTGCAATTAGAACCTTTTATTTTGTTTCTGAAAATCTGTTTATATTTCTAAAATTAAAAATAATAATAGCGATACAAAAACATTTAAACATAAATATAAATAAACAATTTTTTCAAAATTTTTTTTGTTATTTTTAATCTAATTGTTATTTTTGAGTTATTTATATGCAGTTATATCTGTTATGATTACGTTGTATCCTGTATATTATAGAGTAAAATGTAAGAAGGTCCATGGAAAAAATATTCCCTTAAAAGGGGTCCGTGCAAGCGAGATTCATCAGAAAAGATGACGTCATGCCGTTATTGTATTCAAATATGGAACATTGCAGGCATTCATAAGCTGTAGCTTCGAGGGAAATTGAAGCAATTTACAATATAGGAAGATAAGAATCGACTCCGGCAACTGATGAGTGGGGATCAATGAGATCCCGCACGGCGTTCTGTGTGCTCTCCTCCTGGATCCATCGAATGCAAATTCTTAAAACTGTCATTGGATCTCAACCAGCGCAAGAAAATTTTGAGTGGTACGATAATCCTTAGTCCTGAGAAGCTGAGATCCTTTCGTGATAGAATAATGAGAAGTGCTGGTATGAGCTCCTTCTTTTACTCGAGACATAGCACGACCTTAAAAAAATAACCATCTAACAACCACGGTGTTTGCATTAATGTCCGGCATTTCAGTCTGTCCTTTCAGACTGTTTCGAAGTATAGATATTCTTACCTGTAATATGAGCATACCATAAAATGCTAATTATTTGAAAAATCCTGGTATGTTTTACCTTTCATGCAAATTTCAAGTGTGTTGTAAGCTTCCTTTATGGTGTAACAATTTTAATGCTCGGTAGTGTATTACGATATTTTTAGTTCAATACGTTTGCTGAGATTTGTCTGAACATAAATAAGAATACATGACAAATAGCACCACTGTAGATGTAGCAAAAATCCTTCATCTCTCTTTTGTTACCTCACAATTTGGTAATTATCAAATTGCGGTGTTGTGTACCTATAAAACTACCTTTGTTGCTTTTCAGCGGAGGAACAGTCTTAGACACTTTCATCTGACTTATTATTTTTAAGATGTCCCAATAAAGGAAAACAAATCTTTGGCAGTTAAATTGGATTATGCTGGTGTTCAAGTAGTTACTTTAACTGCACACGAGCTGAAGAGTTTATTGAACTCATTTTCAATGTTAGCTGTAATTCTTTTTTATATCTGCGCAGTTCAGAAATGCCATTTAGCAAAAAATTTCAGTATGGATTAAATATGTTTCATGCATCATGAATATTTTATATGTAGAAGTTTTCTGCATTTGGCTGTGTGCAGGGGAAGTAAAACTACTTGACTGTGACTGTTAGCGCATCCAGTTAGAGGGAATGGTATTATGCATTCTTGAAACTTAAAAAAATGTGAAGGGAAACAATGTACAGGAAGCCAAAATTTGTGCTGTGGATTAGAAGAGGTCTTTGATGTTTTCAGCACAGAATTGCCAAACCTGAAATAGCAGGTTAAAGAAAGGGAAAAAAATCTCTGTTACTTTTTACTTACTTTAACATTTATTCATAATGCAAATTAGTTTCCCATCTCTCATCTTGAAGCCTTTTATTGTAAAGATATAGCTTGTGGTATTCAAGTATACCTATTCATTTAGCAGAAAAAGGCAACATATGTCCCCGAGAAATAGCTCCTTTCCAAATTAAAAGCAATTTTAAATCTTCTACTGTCTATTTGATTAAATGATAACGTACCTGCCACTCAACATGTACGCATCTATTAAGAGGATTAATTTTTAGGCCCAAATATAGGCCATGATTTTAGACACTCCTTTTCCTAAATAAACGATTCAATAACTTAATTCTCGATTCATGCGAATCATGTACCTTCTGTTGAAATGCAACCGCGGTCATGTAACCTGAGGGAAAATCGTGAGACATCCCTCCCAGATTTGCCTTTTCATTCAGTTTTTTTAAGCTACATTCACGTTTTTACATCCATTTGAATTTTAATATTAATTTGAAAGTGAAAGCCAAGTGCTAAAAAGAATCTGAGGCGAAAATAAAATGTTGATAAACAATGCAACTTATACATTTTATTGAAAAATTGTTAGCACATTAAACGCTTTTATTTATATTGTTAAAGCGAAGGAAAGCAAAATACAAATAACAACACGATTGCATAATGTCGTTTAGGATACAATGTGGTTACAACAAACTTAAAATAAATAACAAAGTTAATACAGTGCGTTAATTTAAACTGAATTCTACATTTAATGCCACTTAGATTAATTATGTATGCCAAGTACAAGTATAAGCGGTCGGAGTTCCACTGCACTAACTGTGCAGTTCCTTCCGAATTTTGATGGCGAACACCCTGGAACGGTCCAAATTCCTTCTCTCTTCCTCTACCACCAACCATTCGAAAGGACTCTTGTTTCGTCATTTACTTTGAATGCCTCCTTGCCGTACAAACACTATGCACTTAAAAACATCCATGTCTTCTCCGGGATTCGAGCCCGGACTCATCGGTACAGCAGTACGTCACTAACCAGTACACTGTCTGGCCGGCAACTATATATGAAAACATATTCAAGGTTATATCGTTGAAAAGAGGTGCCTTTGTGAAGGACTTTTAAAGGAAAAGGAATCATAATGCTTCCACCATGCAGCCAATCCTCGGATACCAGAAATAAAACCTGACATGAAGGTGTCATTCTTCAATACTTTATTCATTCAGTAGCTGTGAGACAGTCACATGAGGGGAAAACTCTTTAGGATATGCAAAATTAATTATTAATACGATGAAAGCTGAACAATGGATTCGTTGAAAAATTTATAAATAATCGAACTTGTCAAACCTGATGGATAACAAACAGTTTCAAGCGAAATGATGACTTCAACTGTGTGGTTTTCGAAATCTCTATAATAATTAGTGAAAATATTTTTGAAAATTGAACAAATAAAAATTAAATGTTTACCTTCAAAATTCTTTGTTGATAAAAGCTGTCTTCATACATAGCTATGGAAAAACATGCATGTGAAATTTTTCCTATTCAGATTTTTTTCAAATTTTTCGTTCGATATTTCATAAAAATTCCTGGAGAGAAATTCAGAAATAAAATTAAAATATTTTTATCTAAAATTTCGTAGAAATATGGGAAAAAAGTGCATAAATGAATCACTTTCGTTAAACATATTCACATATATACCCGCTATAAATATACGAATGTGATCTAAAATTGCAGAATATAGCTGTTTTACGGAACACCTTCGAGTAAACAGTGCAAGTAGACTTTCATCACATCAGTGTAATCATATACACATAAAATGTTTCCTCTTCACTATAGTCATGAATTTCCTTCGAAGCACTTCCCAGCACATCTCGGTCATATCGCTTTTGAGAGAGATGATACAATAATAAGAACAACGAAGGTTTATTATTATTGTTATATTATTTTGCATAAGGTGAGCTTGCTCTTTCTTTCTTGCAGAGAACCTGCACAGAATATAAGTAGGCACTGTACACAGATAGTTACTACATTAAATGAAACAAATTTGAAAGAAATAATCTAATACATAGAGATCTGAAACGTTCAACATTTTTTTTTTCTATTCTTATCAAAAGCTTCATTTTCGTCCCTAATTTTAAATAAAATAAAAATGTTTAAAAGCATATCCATACCTCAAATGCCATTGCATTTTAATATCTCAAAGAGGAAAGAGCTTTCATTAATATGATTTCTGCGAGTAAACATTTTTCGCCTGCGTATTTTTAATCATCTTTTCAATCTTGATTAAATGATACAATAAAACAAAGTTATCTCTAAAGCGCTAAAGAAGTTTTCCTATCTTCAGCTAAAAATATTTGTCATAATAAAACATCAAAAGATGAATGATAAATCGAAGATGGAGCTTTGCTAGGAAGCTTTGAAAGCTCTTTTTATCTTGGAGTAACCAAGCCAATTTGTTTTCATCATCTTAATTACATTCCTCTTCAAAACAGGCTTCTATCTCTTGCAATCACTATTTTAAGCTGTAAACTCTTTATGCAGAGTTGCTGTCATTCTTCGAGAATGATTTAGTAGAATGTGTGCAGTTGCATGACGGAAATTCATAAATAAATTCTTCGACTTATAAAGGCGTGTGATCTACGAAAGAACTTTATTACATCCGATTCTAATGAATTTGTTTAAATAAATTCTATTACAGTAGATTCTAAAGAACTTATTGAAATAAATTCTTTAGTATTCAAAACATCGACTCACAAAAGCATATCATCAATGCTAGATCTTTTTAAATCACTTTTCGTTCAGGACATCTAAGTTATTTCATTTACCGACTATGTCTTTTCAAATGTGAGTATAAAAACCAATAATATTTTTGTTATTTAATTTATTTTTTGGAGTTGCATTCTCAGCCGAATTTTAAAGCTATAAAGGAGATGTTCATAACTGGAATAAACTATACTAAGAACTAAGTAAAAGAAAATCTTGTTGTGTGAGGTATTCCGTAACTTCGGAAATATAAAAGAGTATCTTTCTAGGCAAACAGACTTGGGTTTATTCATATTTTAGGGTCAAGGTAACATTATTGAAATGTATTTGCATATGAAAAGCAATGCGATCTTTCCACTATATCAAGCATTAATGCATTGACTTCTAATCTGTTTTAATTAAATAGCCTCATATACTTTAAACATTAAGATATAAGGTATTTTCGTCCTCCTTCCAGCATGCCTTCGTGGTGTAACGGTAGCACACTCGGCGCGCATTCGAGAAGTCCAGGTTCGAGTCCCGGCGAGGGCATTGCACAGTTTTCACATCTCCTGCTTCAAAAAAAAAAACTAATGACTATACAAAACATTTCTCTTTGTCAACTCTCTGAGAGTAATTTTGACTAGCAGTCGCTTTTATATACTGATTTAGTGATGCTGCTTCTAGAACTGTCAAATTTTTTTCATAAATCTCATTAAAAAAATATATAATTCTAAAATAAGCTTCCAGTTTCTTCAATAAAGATCATCGTGAAGATAATAGCGATGGTGTTAACAACGTGAATAATAACAATAATAACAATTTAAAGAATTAGGAGTTCAAAAATACTTAGCTTTTCCTCATCTTCCTCCAAATTTTAACATGCGTTTTCAAACCTTGAATTTGCTGATAGCATTACATACAGCATTCCAGTACTAACGAAACTAGCACTAACCTTTTACTGTATATACTGCAATAAGCAGCAATAGTTAATGCATCCCATTAAAGTAAAAAGTACTTGCTTCGCAATATAAATCAGTTTAAATAAATAATGTGTTATGGCTCCTTTATTTCGAGGGGGATGATAACAGAAGAAGGAGACTTTTTTTTTAGTACCATTACCTGGAGGTTCGTATTATGGTTTTATGCATATCTGAAAACTGTCATTCACCATCATTTACTTTCAGGTCCTTTCTTTCTCCATAGAATACTCATATTATATGTGAGATGCTGTTTCTATGCATTTCAGTCTTAGAATGGCCTTTAATAAAAGGAAAGTAAATAGTTAAAGCTCGTAAAATATAAATATTTTTTACAGTTCTGAAAGTAACAAAGATGTTTTCAGAGCTATCCGAGAACACTGCTCTTGCATTGCTGAAACTGAAATTTTGACGTTCCATAAAAAAGGTTTGATAAATTAAATTGCTGTGTGCATTCCATTGTGCGCAAAACTGCTGGAATAACACACTGAAAACCATGAAATTAGAATAACATCTGTCATAACTTTACATTTCAGTAAATTTTTATTTCAAACTGAATATCCGAATGGGACACTGCATTTGAAATAAATGTCTAAAGTTTCTTCATAGAAATCAATAGATTGGCTATCGTCTTTGTAAAAACTCAGAAGCACATGTTCCAAAAGGATTTTCCTTCCTACTTCATCACAGCTTGCTGTCAACTGCAGATCTGTTTTTATTTGCCATAGATACAGTTACAGTTATTTTATTATAACGTACTTCGTTGGTTTAAGATATAAGATCAATAACATTTGAGAAAGACTGCGTAGAAAAAGGAAATAATGTACTAGTTTCATGTCGAACTATTTCATTTCAAATTCTAACGCTCAAAAACAAGCCAACGAAGGGTGAAAGAGGCATTTTTCCGGTCTTTACTTTTATGTGGTCAATACTAAAAACCTCGTATTTTGATTGTCACAAAAAAAGGAATGAACTATTTTTTTCCAATCAATTAGGTGTCCCGACATTCGTCAAAATATCGGTAATTTCGATTGCTAAGTTTAAAATGATACACTGTGTGACGGATTATGGTTGTGATTATGGTCAAGCCGAGGTATTCCGGCTAGGCCTGAAACCTTCCTGGCGAAATAGCTAGAACCTGGCTAAGCATTAACGATATTTCTTTATATGTTTCAGATGATGTACGGCAGTTAGGAATTAAGTAATCAATTTGAAGTGTCTTCTCATTTTTTCCTTGGCTGCACAGAGTTTAACTTCCGCTGCCCGTTATATTTGTAGCGCATATTTTTTAAGTCGTCTTTTTTTTTTTTTTGCAGAAGTTCCGAATTCGCTGTAAGAAAGGGAAAAAAAGCATCTGTGCAACTTCTCAAAAATAACTTAGGGCTATTTATTCGCGTAGTTTAAAGGAAACATCGATCGTAAAGTGATTAAAAACACTGCTAAATTATAATTATCTAATGTTATTAAAATATAACAAGAATTTATAGTTGTTTATATTTGAAACTTTTATGCATATTTTAGCTGTTTAATACTAAATTGTTAAAACGTCGATAGCAAACGTGTAGAGCATCATCGTTTTAATAGAAATAACGTTTTATATATACTGCTTTCTGAAACCACGCCTCAGTTTCCTAAAAGAGGGAAACTTTGTTAGGCTGTTATCATACATCTATTTTTTCAGACGAACAACTGTTTCAAACAGTTTCTCTGCCTGCTTTATCATTGAAAAAAGAAAAGACGTACGATTTTCTCCTTTCTTTGGAAAAAAAAAATTGTCGGTTGTTCGTTTTGACCAACAAATCAGATATTAGAATCGAATCCCCTGTCATCAACCATCATTTTTAATGGAGAACTAGTTTCCCCTATTCGTGGTAATCCCAAAACAATGATCCGCGGTGATTGGCTGTTTCATATAGTGTGACAAAAGCAGAAAAAAATATTCTGAAGAGTTGTTCTTCAGAAATGTTTTGAATATATAATACGACCTTAGGATGACTTCTTCGGGAGGTGTGAAGAACTCTATGGTGTCTAGGAGAAAGAAAACATTTTTCATGCATATTGCTTATGATGACAGTCGTGTTTCTTCCCTTTTTGTGCAAATGGGTGACACCTAAGATTTTGAGGGCATTTTGTAACCTAGGATTTATTCTAACAATTTCGCGGCCAAGGACTTCCGACAACATTTCTAAAATAAAATTTTATTGATACGTACTGGCAATGTATGTGACTAGTGCATAACTATGTTATCAATGCTATTTACACGATTTCTATTTAAGTGAATGGCGGAATGGTGTGTTATACTGCATGCATGCCAGGTTTTTCTGTATAACAATATCTATTGTTTCGTAACTGTTCCGCTAAGCCAAGACGGGAATCTGACATGAAATCTAATGCTTAATTCAAGATTAAAAGTTTAATTGGCTTTTGAAACAAGATTACTTCGTAGCACATTTTCACATAAACTAGAATGAAGTCAGTTTTAAAATCCTTTGAATATAAAAAATAATTTACCATTTATAATAGGAATTAACAAAATATGAAATTCATAGATTTATTTGAATGGAGGAAAAAATTAATATTCACGAAATCTATGAAAATAACCTAAATTTGGTGAAATATAATCACAAAAAGTGCAATTAGTATCCTAATTATAAAACATACATGAAACAAACAGAAAGTGGCATATCGGGTGATAGAACGTGTTGTATGAATGACAAGAGTAACTCTGTTCTCAGGACCCGAACCTTGGACTTCTCGAATACGCTTCCAATTACACCACGAAGGCATGCGGCAAACAGGGGGAAAATATCTTATAAACTCTTTTCATTCTAAAATAAATTCATACATCATTATTATTATTAATAATACCACTTTAAGGGTCTCTTAAAGTACAAGGTGCCCGATGCACGCAGAGGTTCCCCCATGCGTTTTCTGCGATGACTATCCCCATTTTATATCGGACTGACGTTTTAAACATTAAAATATCATCTTATTAACACTAAGCACCTGTCAGAAAGCAGCTTTTGAAACGTTACTGTAACATAAATTGATTACTATTCTTTACCATTAGATCAAAATTTGAAAACCTACATCATTAGATTAAATAATCGATATACTTAATGGTTTTTTAGTTGAAAGCGCAATTTTCTAATTGACCACCTAGAATCATTTGTCAGCTCTGGCATCTTCATTCGCGATGTATATTTTCAATCAAGTATATTACTTCAATATTAATGAAAGTTCAGAAAGGAATTTTTGGTTTCTAAAAAGTTTTCTAGAAGAGGAACGTAATCATTTCGATGAATTGCAGTTCATCGCGACTACAGGAAATAAATATTGCTTATAACTATAAGTCTTGTGAGAAAAGCTTCTATTTAAAGTCTGCATGGGAGTAATTTGTGAAATTTGAAAACTATTTGATTTGACTTTCTAATTTTCTTAGTGATTTTTGTACAAAAATAAAATAAAATAAACAGTATCAAGTAACTGAAAGACCTTTAGCAATTTTCATATGAAAATAAGAAATTGAACAAGTATTTATTTCATAAAAAAAAACAGTTTAGCTGTAGTTTCTGAGAATTTAAATAAATAATCTATAAATCATTATTAGTAAGTAAGAAAACTAGGAAAACTCCTTTGCATAAGTTTGCGGAGAAAGAAAGAAGAATAACTAAGAAGCACTTTTTGAATAACGCCAGTATTTAATTCTTTCAAAATCCTGCTGATCATTTTCTGATTAAAACAGGATAGCACAAATAGGACATTTTTCTGATTGTTCTGTTCTTACGTGAATAAAATAACTCTTTTTATTACGATGATAATCTGATAATTACAGGCATTTCATAGCATATATGTGTAGTATATGTGCAACAGCTAAGTAATACTTTTTTATACAAGCTATGCAAATAGCTTCTGTTTATTTGATTATTACATGTATTCTGATACGTTTCGTACATGGGTTTTCCCTTTTTCATGAAAGTAGAATGTACGAGTGAAGTCTTAAGCGGAAAGGGCAAAAGAAGCAATTACCATTAATTTAGATAGGAAATTTCCCCGACCTTTAAAAAGCTATCAAATAATATTTTAAATTAGTTTAGTCAGATAAATTCTGTGCCAGCCTTTGTTATTAATAAGCAAGCGCATCGAGCCGGGTGAGCACTATCGCAGTTTCCTTGCTACCTGACAAGTCGCTCCTGTAAATTTGATCTTTTAAGATAAAAGAAGGTAGCAAAGCAAGTTGCTCAATTAGAGTGATGTCATTTGCAGTTCTTTTGCAAACACTAAAAGAAACCATAGTACGACTGAAGCGGATTACAGCTGAGAATGATGCTGCACGTATGCGCAGCGATTCTTGCAGAGTAATGTCACTATTTATACTGACTCCGACTTTCAGCCTAACCGCAGTCTCTGGTGCACGCAGTCGCAACCCACTAGTATAGCATATATAACAAATGCTACTGGATATCCTTTCGGGAGCAGACTCATTCTGTGCTGAGGCCCAGTCCACAAAAACTGTAATGAGAAAGCAGATTTACTTGCAATAGAAGTTGCAAATTACATTACAATGATTGATCACCCAACTCAGTTGCCTGTCTTTTGCATCTTAAAAGATCAACTTTACGGGCGCTACTGGTCAAATGGCAAGAACGTTAGGATAGTACCAATGCAGATGGATGAACACTTATTAATACCAAAGACCTACACGAAGCTCAGCGTCACTTAACGCAGCAACAAAGCACCTGCGGAAAAACAACTCCTGAGCACTGACCTGAGTATATCAATAATACTCTCTCAAACGCACGTGCCAAGGCAAAGATTGCTTAAATAATGTCACATTGTGCAACCAACTATGCCAGTGGCCTCACAGAGCACTCATATCCTAAACTAAGAACTTTGACAACGAAAGACATGTATAGACTCTTAACGCAGTGAGTGGCATAACGTGTACAAGTCGCACATTCAGTGTATTACGTCAATATTGATGTATTTTGTTGTAATATGCTGCAATTCGTATCTAATGCATTACGCTAATAGGGTTAGTGCATTGCAATTTATAGTCCATGTATTACTTTATAAGGTTACTATATTGCAAAACATAGTTTATGAGGAATTTCCTATTTCCTCACCGAATTCCGAAGGCTCGCGGTAAGGAAAGAGAAAATCTGAATTGAAAATGCGTCCAGCTGACAGTCGGAAGTTCTGGAGTTCGAATCTCGTCAAAGGCATAGCTGATATTTGATGCTTCCCAGCTTCCATTTCTCCCGAATTCTTCTCTTAATTGCTCTACAAGTTAATGTAACGCAATGTAGTGTATTGTACATATATTTTACTATAGGGTTAATGTACTGTACGGGCAATGTATTGTACTGTAAGACCAGACTTAGATAATCCCATTAACTGGTCCCTTCAGGCTGTCATATACCTATAGTGGACTAACTGTCCAATCGATGATTAAAAGTCTATACACTTAAAAACAATATATCTTTATAGTATGGTTTCATCTTCCAAAATTGGGAAGATAGCAAACACATTAAAAGATTTAGAGCGATGCAGGACGTGCTGACAATTCCTTCGTGGATTTCGTAATTCGATATGACTAGGATAAAGCAAGTAAAGCACTTAGAAGATTAGAGTATTAAGAATATTCTTATTAACCTATATTTGGGTGTAAGAAACAAAGAACGAAGACCTTCTGTTAGTACGTTATGGCTTAAGGAAGAAATTTCTTCGCTTGCTTGCGTTATTTCGAAAATCTTGCTTGCCTTGTTTCGAAAATCTGAAAGACTTCAAATAAAAAAGAATACTTGATTGCATTAGACCAGGGCTGTCCAACTTATCATAGCCCGCGGGCCATATTTTCTTCGCCAAACATTTTGGGGGCCAAGAAGGTTGATAAATAAAAAGTAAGTTTATGTTAATTAAAAAATACTTTATTTATACCAAAAAGAAAACTTTAAAATATTCGTAATATATTAATGAGAATACTGTGGCTGTAATTGTTTAGCAACAATATTTTTTATGTTCACGCCAATAGTTGTTGTGGCAAGTCTAATAATATCTTCAAGAGTGGAATCTTTCAAACTGTTTCTATATTTTGACTTTATATATTTCATATCGGAGTATGCACGCTCGCAGATATATGTTCTTCCGAACATTGATACAATTTGAAGTCCAAAATCTCTCAATTTTGGATATTTTTCTTTATCTAAAAATTTGAATATTTCTATTCCAGTTACTCCACGAGATGTAAAAAATGGGTCATCCTGCAGGTCGCATAATTCTATTTGATAATTAAGATAAACGGAATTGATATCAATATTAATTGGATCACAAAATAAATCAATAGACGGTTTAAGATCATCAAATTGAGAAAAATCTTTCATTGAAATCTGTAATTAGCATATCCAATTTTGGTAGAAATATTTTTAAATTCGCTTCTATATTACCTTCTTTCATTTCTTCATAGATCTCTTTGCAAGATTCAAAATGAAATAAATTATTTTGCTCCAAATTAAACCTTAACAATTTTAATTTGTTTCTAAATCCAGTAACATATTTATAAAGGCAACACACATTTTGATCTTGTCCTTGCAAGGATTTATTCAAAATATTTAAATAATTTGTAATGTCCGTTAGGAAAGCAAGTGAATAAATAAAATTTTTATCAACTAAATTTGCTGTCAAATTTTCATCGACGGCAATTTCTGTGAGAAAAAGATGAGCTTCTTTTCGAAGTGTAAAGAATCTCCTCAAGCACTTTCCAGCACTTAACCAACGAACGTTACTATGTAAACGCAGATCTCCATACTTAGTTTCCAATACATCCAAAAATGTTTTAAATTTTCAGTGTGTAAGAGAACGATTTTCGCCGCGAATTAAATTAGTAATTTTGCAAACCTTGTCCATTACGTCTTTTAGTTGTAGGGATAAACCGCATAATGCCTCCTGATGGATAATAAACATACGACATGTTATTCCGTCGTTTTGCAAAAGTCCCGCGAGCCCAGTATTTTTACCTGTCATAGCTCTAGCACCGTCGGTTACAATAGCAGTGCACTTGTCAAATCCGCCATACTGCTCTACTAAACATTTTAATTGTTTGTAAATATCTTCACCTTTTGTTGTTCCGTGTAATGATTGTAATTTTAAAAGTTCTTCTGAATAATTATAGTTTTCATTTACAGTTCTTATAAAGATAAGCATTAGACTTGTATCGGAAATGTCTGTGCTTTCATCCAATGCTACCGAAAAATAGCAGCAACTATTGATTAGGTTTTCTAATTTATTAGTGACACGCATGCTAATCTTGTTTAAACGCCGGTTTGCAGTCTGGTGAGAAAGTGATACTGTTTGAAATTTTCTTACCATTTCGTTGTCATTAAATGCTTGAGCCATTTTTATGGCACATTTTTTAATGAATTCTCCATCCAAAACTGGCTTCTTTGCCATTACTATTTCTAAACAAACTTCAAACGATGCAGCTACAGATGCTTCTTGAAATTTTGGTTCTTGATTAAAATAAATCGTTTGATGATCCAGCTGCTTTTTCACTTTTTTCATTAGTGGTATTTTCATGTCTGGCGTGTACGAATGATACTTTTTTTCATGCATGGAAAGATAATGCCGCTTCAAGTTATATTCTTTACACACAGCTATGATTTGTAAACATTCCAAACACTGTGGTTTACCATTCTTGTTCAGAATAAATAAATAATCGATCTCCCAGCAATCTCGAAATTCTCGATTTTCGAGGTCTATTTTTCTTTTATTAGAAGCACTCATATTCAATAATTATTTTAATTAATAAATAAATATGAAATTAAGTTAATAATGTTATAACACAGTCACCCCTCAAAAAATTCTAGACAAGACCGCACTCGCACGATTGCATGAATCAACCAAATAGCGCAGAGTAGTGTGTTCATCACGTACGCCAACTATAGATAAACAACAACCAACCACAAATGTAATATGTGGCGTCAACGTTGAGCCAACCATCATCAGACGTTAAACGGATTGCTGCTGTATTCAGCCAGGTTAAGTGAAGTTACGCAAACTAAATAGATTTTAGAAATATTTTACTATGTGAAAATTTAAATTCAAATTAGATTTAAATTTTCACATAGTAAAATAATTTTAATATTAATAATAATAATTTAGTAACATAAATTTATTCATAGTAAAATGTACTCGCGGACCATAAAAATAATTTGGAGGTCCGTATACGGCCCGCGGCCGCCAGTTGGACAGCCCTGCCTTAGACGTTTAGGGTAACACATTTTTTATCACATTTTTCTATTCAGCAAAACTGAATAACCTCCCGGTCTGTTCCTTGCATAGTTAAGCCTTCGCAATCAAAGTTTCGAATTTTTCGAAAACTTAACTTTTCGAAATCGTTACGTAAAATAAGTTCTAAACAATGTTTCTCCTCCCCCTCGTAAAATTGAAACTCTTCTTCGTTAACCTAAAGAAGTAACAATGTAAGTCTTTAGTAAATGCGAAACGCCATCAAATAGAAGATATTTGTATTCAGTATATTCCAAGTTACGAAATTTTTTATTATTTTCTAACAGATTTTGTTGTCAGCAGCAGGGCTGGCGCTAGACACTTTGCCGCCCGGCGCAAACTCCGTGACCCTAGAATTTGAACCCAATCTTAAATATATGTAATTTCGTTTCAAGAAGTCTTCACTCTTT
>KK122043.1:883695-953759 GCA_000611955.2 Stegodyphus mimosarum | reverse complement strand
AGAATGAACTTTGCTCAGCATATTGAAAGTATAAAAGTTTGTTAGTTCATATGATTGGCAAAGTCTTGAGGGCTATCTGCCGAAGGGAAGAGATGCCTTCGTGGAAGATTTTCAAAGGGCAACTGGATCGTATACATGTTACACATGGGGAAAATCACGGAAATGACTATGCAGCCAGCCCGTTCGCGGAATTCAAGCCTCGGACAGAACTACCAGTGTTCAGCGACTTTACCTCTCGGCCGCTGGTGGGCCCTTAAGTTATGAAAGAAGACAGAAATATATATGTATGTGGGTGTGTGTATGTAGAGGGAGGTAACAGAACTGAAGAGCAAAAGATTAAGTGTCCGTTCATTCACAACAGAAAAAATAATATAAACTTCCCATTTACCACAGTGACTTTTTGAGCACCATTTTCTAGTCATTTCTTCAGCTGAATTAAAAATCGGAGGGAGACAATATAAACTTTCCATAAATGCAGGTAGTAATTTTAACTTGTTTTCATTCTTAATGCACACGTTTTGAAGTACAGTTTAGTTTTAAGTGTTATTTTTTCAAAGCCAAGTGGAAGTGGCAAAGAAGCAATTAGGTATATTTTGATTTATGAATTCGATCAAAGAATTATTAACGCAATATGTAGGGATCGGGTAATAAGTAAAAGCCTGTTACTGTGTCAACTGTTGTTACAGATATTCCCAGCCGGATACTACAGCCTAGAAGATAACCCTTTTCCTGAAAGGTGTATAGAGCTAGCTGGACAAGAATGTTTGGAAAATTCTGATGGAATAAAATTCCATCCTAGAAATTAAGAACTGAAAGTGGATGAAACAGAGCATATTTTAAACTAAAAAAAGAATTTGTTAACTTTAATTTTGAAAAATTAAAGAAGTATAAATAAACCGCATTATTTATGAAATGATCCAATATGTTCCACATAAATTTGTCTCAGGAAGAAATATATCATTACGCTTTTCTATGTTAAGTAGAAAGGTTCGACCATGTCAGTGGAAAAGTAATTATTTCCATAAAAGACAAATTGAAGAGAAAATAATAAGCGTATTGCAGTTCTCTCCCTCGTTTTATTCGTAAAATTTCACCCAGTTTACATTACACACGCTAATAAGCAACAAGAGCTGTTGCAGTTCATTAACATTCATATTAAATATATTTAAAAAATTAAATCAAATGCGGAGGCTATAATTATATCGCATATACAAATTTACGCTTCTGGAGTGCATTTATATTTTTAGAAAAATTTCGAAAACTAAACATTTTCTGCAGCACATTTTTTTCAAAACAGTAATGGAAGGAAAATATTTGAAATCCATGTCAATATTTCTACACCACAAAAGCCAAAATAATGAAAACAAAAAGTTTGTTTTTTCAGTTTTTCAAACGATAGTTCGTTCTAAATATGCGCTACATATTAAAATAATTTCTTCCCTTTTAGAGAATTGACGAAGTAAAGACATTACTTGATGTAAGTAATGCACTAGTTAACTTGGTTTGGGGGTTAATTTTCACTTAAGCCATTACTAAATTTATCGTGCTCACTAATAACCACTTACCATACCATTTACTGAAAAATCGTTTGACTGGAAGAGATACTTTTATATACTATACATATACGTACATGTACATATATGTATTTCCAAAAGTTAAAAAGAATTATTGAATTGAAGAAGAGTTATCTTGAATATTCCATCTGAAGCAATAATCTTGAAGCGTCGATTTGAAGCATTAAAATTTGAATAATTAATTTGCATATTCACTTAAAAATTTTTTAAAAAATTCTTCAAAAACTTTTTATTAAAAGTTTTCTAAAAAAATTTTTAATTTGCATCTTACCTTGTAATAAATTTTAATAATTTCTCTTTTTTAAATTCAATTTAAAGATTTTTTCCAGGATGGTATAATCTTTATATATTTTAGTCTGTAGTGCAAATGCTAATAAGTGAAATTTGTTCAAAATTATAATTTTTATTCTTATTAGCAGAGAAAAATAATTTTTTTCTCTAAATGACACTTCTTTCAAAGAAACTAAAAATTCATTTAAATGATTAAATTGGTCCGAACGGAGCGAATTGACCCTATCGTTTTTAAGATAGTAATTTGTCTTTCATTTTAGTTAGGAAATGCTTACATACTCTGAGTGGATTTCGAAAAATTTTACGGGCTTTCAGCAATGATATATACTTTATCATTATTCCTTTTAAGTACTATTAAACATACGTTTCGCCGTCATAAGTGACGGAATGAAACTTTTTTTATTATCATTTTTGCAGATATGACTGATTTAGAGCGAAAGTATAAAAATATATAAGTTGCAAATGCTGAAAGTTTCAGTCTTTTGGAAGATCCAGTTACTTAACATTAAGTTATTGCTAGCAAGAGATGTGAGGAAAATTTGTGCTAGGTTAACTGATAAACGCAAAGCAACTCAAGGGCTATCTGCCTATGGCGAGAGATGCCTCCGAGAAGGAAGTGGAAAAGAAAAAGAATATTATTCTTGACTCTGCTCCGAAAACAAACCAGTATTAACCAACTTTTACAATAGGTTAAATCAAGACATACTGGCTCCTTTTAATATCGAAGTGTAGTCTGGAATTGACAATATATTATTTCCCCTAGTTCATAGGATGAAAAATCATCTTTATATGACCATATATGTTACAGCTCTTACTTATATCATTTTAGTACTAAAAGAAACTTTTTGTTGAAAAACAAAACAATGAAATCTGCTTTTACGATAAAGAGCGAAAAAGCGAATCCTGCTTGTTTGCAAAGCATGAGTTTTCTGCAGAATATTCAATGGAATCAAAAATATTCACTTCCACACCAATCACTTAACAGCTTCGAAACCCTACTATTAAACATCATACACGATGCTCTAAAAGCTTTCGTTTCCTACTTCCTTCACTGAGCCAGATCCTCTTGGTCAACACAGCTGTTCCGTTCGGTAGCGAGCACTTAGCTCTGGACATATGATAGGCTTAAGGGCCACAGCAAACATTCTCTCCTTATGGAAGAGAGGAAAAGTATATGCGACCTCCTGCGTTAGATGTCTACTTCTGCATTTATTGTGAAAGGGAAGGCTTGAAAATTTTTCCCGTGTATCTCGTGAGTAACTATTTAATATCTCTATGTAATCAAATTAGTTAATACCTTTATTTTTTAAGAAAATTAAACTTTAGTTCTGACTAATAAAATATTCTAGTCATTTTAACGACGGAAGGAGAGTGTTCAATTTCATTTTATTTAATAACTAGAACTGAGCACATATGAACAAAATTTCTAAAACAAAATCAGCCTAAAATGCCAGTCCAAATGTTTTGAAATTTCGATTCTTGAGTGTCATAATGCTCACATTTTGATGAAACTACTAGGAAATACATAAACGCTAACATTTAAATCGAAAGAACAAGAAATAGGTCTACAAACTTTTAGGAAACAGTTCGTACAAAATAAAAAGGTGAAGCAAACAACATTCTTACTTCTTAACCTCCAATGTATAATTCTTGTCCAGCGCTTGGCACATTTATGTAGTTGGACTTTATTCATTCGTAGAGCATTTTTTGGGAATACTGTTTACGTTTCTGATTCGCTTCAATGCTATAAAAAAGGGGGGGCTGGACTCATGTGATGAGATTTCACTTTAGGGCAGAGCTCAAAATGCGCCGAAACCCACAGCAGCCCTGCTGCGGTATTTCTAATTTTTTTTTAGATAAATCTTAATTCTAGCCGGATGCACCGGAATCCTAATGTAGAAAGCTTTAGCACTTCTTTTATGCAACTGAACCACAATTTTAGCAGAAAATCCTTTTGGTCTTGAAAATTTTATTTTAATAATAAATTAAATTAAAAATCGATTGCAACTTCTGAATGCATGCCTCTCTCTTTTGCCCTGGGAAAAAAATTTGGATGGAAATTGAGACTTTTAAAGAAAGAAAAGTCCCCAGCCACATGACAAAGTCTTATTCTTCGGGAAGTGTAATGAATTTGACAACGGATACTTTTTTCGTCCCAAGGTTAGTGTCTTCTCTTGGAAAAGTACCCCTGTAAATTTTTCGCATCGAACAAAAATTGTCACTCTGTTCTCAACTAACCCTTGGGAAAAAAGTGTCCCCCTAATACCAAACTAAGTCGCATTTTATTATTTAACTATTTACTATTAATTTAATAACTTACTGGATTTTTATTTATTTTTTTACATTTTATTGGCTTTTAATGTTAATTAATTAATTATTTCATTGCTGCATTAATTACTTACTTTTTCACTTTAATTAATAATCGATTAATTATTTCTGTTCCTCTTTTCTGACGGTTTTCCAAAGAGCTTCCGCACTTCTACTAATTTTAGATATTAAGTCTCGGACTAGGGAAGAGAAATTAGCCTGCAGACACCAAATTTAGCGAAAAAGGGGTGGTTGATAATTGTGACATTTTTCTTTCTGCTTGATTAGAACGGAATTGTGTAACGCTACATTGTCGTGCAGAAAAAACTAGTCATTCGATTGAGTTTTTTTCAGGCCTAATGTGCTGAATTCTCTTCAGAAGTCTATCCATTTCGTCCATTCGTTTAAAATATGGAGTTCTCCGTCTGTCCCTCTGGAACACATTCTCTGTGAAATTAATTCCTGTCAAGTGGAAACAGGTCACTAATAGAAGCTTCACTCGAAATTTCTGAAACCGAAGTTTCTGTGACCATAGTGAACCTTTCCCAACCCAAGGAAATGATTACCGTTTTGTTTCAGGACCATAAACAAATGACCAAATTTCATCTCCAGCCACAGTTTGTTTAAAAAAGTTTAGATTCCTATCTGCCGTTTGGATCAAACCATGGTATATAGAAATTTGATCTTCTTTCTGTTCTGCAATCAGTGTGTGAGAGACAAAACGAGAATATATATATTTCTTTTTCCAAGATGTTCAACAAATGTTTTCCAAGCAGTGTTTTTACTGATGGTAAGCTCATCAGCTGTCATTGAAAGAGACAGGTGACAAATTTCAGTTACATTTATCAAACTTTTCGGTCTTTCTTTCTGTCATTCTTTCGACACTGCTAAGAGCGATCATTCCTGGGTTCATCATAAGTATCCTCGTGTCCGTCATGAAATCGACCGTACCAGCGAAAAATATGCAGTCGTATTAATCCCCGCATGCTTTACACAACATTTCAAAAGTTTCCGTTGCTGTTCTTCTCATTTTACAACAAAGCTTTATAAGGTATTTTCTTCTGTCTTTCCGCATGCCTTCGTGGTGTAAATGGAAGCACACTCGACGGGTATTCGAGAGGTCCAGGATTCGAATCTCAGCGAGGCCAGTGCACATTTTCACCTCTCCTGAATAAAAATAAGAATAAGAATAAGAATAAAAAAAAAAACCAAGGACTGTACAAGTAGCGCCCGAACTAAAAAATGATGGTGGATGATAATTCGTCACCATCAGGATTTGGCGACTGGGTCCCCTAATACCCAATCGTTCTTTAAAAGGGGGAGTATTAAGTTATTTTCTCCCTCCTTCTAGCATGCCTTCACGGTGTAATGGTTAGCACACTCGGCGCGCATTTCAGAGGTCCGTGGTTACAGGTTTACTGCTCTTCTTTGCTCAGCTTTTGAATATGATTGCAAATTTTCACTGGATCAAAGCAAACGATTAACTGCATAGAAAATTCTGTAAGTATGAAATAATTTAAGAATTCTGGCTGTAAGTAGAAAATAGTTTAGGAAAAGCAAGTTAACATGTCATAATAAGAAATGCTGTTAATTATCTTTTGGCGGTTTGCTGAGGAGGTACTGTGTGTATTCGAAATTCTTTTTTTTTAACTGTTTTTATTTTATTTTCTAAATGTTTCTTGCAGCATTTGGACCAAAATTACTAATTAATGTAATTTTCTTCCGACAATTAAGTGTTATTCATAACACTATGAATAGCTATTAAGTGTTATTCGTAACACTTAATAGCTATTCATAATATCTATTCCATTTAGTCGAGTTTTAAGAAATATTTCACCCTCGCAGCAATTGAATTGTCTAATTATTCTAACAAAAATGTTCGAAAAAATAGCCCGACAAATATCACAGCTATAAATTACTGGTGTGTTGTGAAAGGCTCTAAACGACCTCCTAATCATATACATAAAGAGAATTTTGTACTCTTTTTTAAGCCTTTTGGAAAAGTCAAAGCAGTGTCTGATAATGTTGCAGAAACGGTATTTTGGAAATTGATTTTTAACCAAAATTTTGTTATTAATGTAATGAAAATGGGTGTTCGTATCCAAAAAAAGACCCTATCAAAGTTAAAACGCACAAATTTTAAAATTAAGCTTTTGCAAGTAAGAATCGACATCAGTTTTTCGAAAATCTAGATCGTAAATAAAAACTGAAAATCATAACTAAAAATCCGTTTACTGTACATGAAGCGATACCGTAGAAGAAAATAGTTATGAGATAGTGTAGAATGGTCCATAGAAAGAAATTTTGCAGATGTAAAGTAATTTCCGATTTGCTTAACCAGAAGTCTGAATATTTTCATATTTTTCTACTACACAGTGCCATTTCGCCGTTTTTGAACATTCAAATAATTAATTTTTAATGTTAAGATGTACATAATTAAAAGATTTATAAATTCTGGGGAAACATACACTTCTCAAAATTCGAACCCTTTTGGAGCTATTACATTTACAAACATAAAAATTATAAGCAAACCAAGCAGATTTTTAAAATATACATTTAGTATTTCTCTGTTATTTAGAATTATATATATGGGCATATTTCAACTGAACCAGGGGTCCTTAACCAGTGGGAAATTCACTCCCAAGAAAGGAATTTCGCGGTCTCAGGAAACAGATTCAACATAAAGCTCATCATAAATCTAACGAAAAAGTACAGCTAGGACGTGGTTTAAATCGCGAGATATAAAAATGGCTGAAAAAAATCGAAGCCCAGAAAAATCAATAGAAATTAATTCATTAGTTGCGTTTTTTAGCAATAATAATGCGATTTATATGTTAATGAATATGTAAAATTATATATATATTTATATAATGCATATATATTGTTATATACTGTAGGCTCATAGAAATCATTTTAATAATTGTCAAGTGAGCAGGAAGAAATTGATATTATATTGAAGTTAGTTCGTACAGGAAAGAAAACAATTATAACTATCTTAACGAGAAAACAGAGATACGGCAAATTCCTTTTGACACGCGACTAACATCGCAGATCACCAGAATCGCTCACACAGCCGAATTTAATACAGCTGCTCGACTCTGTGAACTAACTAATCTGTGAACTAACTGAATTGAATCCACGGCTCCAAACCAGCCGTTATTTTATAGGATCATCCAAGACTTTTGAAGCTTCAAGAAAAGCTGCTCCCTGGGCTTCGAAAATGCACTTTGGAAAAACTTCCAGAATGTCGCCATGTTAGCGAGAAATTAACAGATGACGTCAACTTAGGTTATAAATTTTCGCTAAGACTCATTAGAAGAGTTTCTGCCCATAGTTCAAATTCTGATTGAGCTGTCCTTATAAGTCAAAGCCGATCGATTCAGAATTATAAGATCTATAGCACAGTGCACTGAGGAAATAATAATAAACAAAATAAGTACCCACAAATTCGATTAAACAGAAATACACCATAAAATAAATTTACAACAATATTAAATATGATATATATTAAATTTATTCGTACTTTCGTAGCACACTAAAATATCAGTTCACAGTTTTCAGTTTTCTTATTATTTGAAATACCCAGCTTAAAAGAATAATAATTAAAAAAAAAGGTTTGGGAGATGGGATGACATTTTCTGACTTGTGATAATAAAGGCAAGGGAGCAGAGAAGCCTAAAGAATGTTCAGTTAAACTAATATTCAAATTTAAATGCTGTTAGAGGAATCGAAATAAATACCTAACATCTTCTCTGTTAATCCCGTTAATGAGTCAGTTTTTGAATTAAAAAATGTAAATAACCTCGTATGATAATTCAAAATGTAAATAACTTCATCGAAAGCGGGGAATTCATGCTGAATTTCAGTAAAGCTGCTCCTAAAGCATAATGTTTATTGGTGCGTGCAGAGCTTCACTATTTCTAATTTTACAAATTAAGAAAACTCTGCTTCAAATACTTCGAGAGAAGGGCTTCGTCTTAGAGCACGCGATGCGTGTGGCGCATTTCTGTAAATTTAAAACCGCGAAAAAGTAAATACTCTTTTAGCTCAATCCTCCCACAATGTGAGAGAAAGAGCGAATTTGCCGTATCTGTATAACTTCTCTTATTGTATGCAACTGGAAGAAGTGAGCGTTCGTTGTTGTATCATTGAATTTGACGCAATTTATTACCTTTTTATTAAAGCAAAATCGAGATTTCTGCTCTGAAATTTGCATTGTACTACACATTTAGTTTAAAGATTACTTATCCTTATTTCTGGGCTTCTTTCAAAGTTCCGCATAATAATGCATTTAACTTCACTGTAAAAAAAGTCGTTCTTTACAGGCAAAAGTTTTGTAAAGCTACAGAAATTAATTGTTGCATTAATTGTTGTTGCATGAGAATTTCCTGTAGCGAAAACAGTCTTAAAGGAAACAGTGCCTGATGCAAACGATTTACGAGTACAAGTACACTTACGAACAAAGAGTTTTTGCCCACATGAATCACGTGACCGATTGGAAAGGGGAAAAAACTAAGACAAGTAGCAGAAAAACATGGCTGTCTGAGTCTTTGTCACTTTCCTGAGAGGTAAGTAAGACTTTCAAAGTTACTGTTTGAAATAGTTTTGTTCACTTTATGTGGATTATTCTTATGCACACACTGCTACATATATTGATTAAGCATTTTAACGTTTAGCCTTTGCTACTAGTAAATCTCAATGCTCGTAATGTCTAACCAAAGAATATGGTATTGTCTATAGATGCTCTACAAAAGAATACGTATTCTATAGATGTTGTTTGGTCTAACGGCGGGGTGATTTGGACTAGAACGAATATATAGCAAGTATATGTGTTTATAACCAATATTTTTTATATAACCAACGGTATTTAATTGAAACAGTGATACCGTATTAATTTCTTATGAAAATTTTGTAATTCCAAAATGAAGTAACTATATTTGATTAAAAATATATCATATGATAAATTTCGTACTGTTTTATTTTTCTAACTAGTTGCAACTTTGTTATTGCATATATCACATAAAAATTGAAAATGACCTAAACTATTTTTCTTGCAATCCGTTAAAATAATTGTAAACAAAAACTAACATATTGCACTTTATTCCCAAAAATATAATTTCATTAATATTTTATAAATTACGAGTTTTGTTACTGTATAACTGCCATTGCATATTTATAATTTTTTAAACATTTAATGTAGAATTTATATTTATATTTATTTTAGTTTGCCTAATTTTAGTACAGTTTGGAAGAATATCAGTCTTATTACCAAGATAGCAGGAATCTAGTAATATACGTTTAATACATTCCTTGACAAATATTTATCTTTATCATGTAATATGATATGTAAATCATAAAATATGTTCTTTTAAAAAACGACTTGTGACTATATGGAATTTAAAACCATTCTGTATGTGCATGTCAGTATTAAAAATCAAATAATAATAAAAAAATAATAAATTTTTAATAAAGCATTAATTTTAGAATTAACAATATAAACATACATACATATATATAAATACAAAATGAATACAAGTAACGTTTCCTTACAAACCCTTCCATAATTATATGCTTCCCTTTAGGCAAACAGCTTTGCATGCTTTGCCATGTTCCACCAAACCAAATAATACAAATATGCAAAAAATTTTACTTTAAATTAATGTAGGAAATAAAATTCTGTGTATTTGTCAGCTACATTTGTTTACTTATTGCTTGGCATTTAGTTATCCAATGATTTGCTAGTCAAAACTAATATAGAATGCAGATATCTTTTGAATAAAAGAAATATAGGAAGGTCTGATTTTTAGGCATCTATATGAAGATTAATTTTTTAAAAATTAATTTAAATTAGCCAGATAAATTTCACATTTAAGTAAGTATTCATGACTTTCAATAGCATCTTTGTTAGAAGTCTTAAATTCAATTGTAGCGTCATTAGGTTATTTTGAAGCAGGTGACATGAAAAAATGAGCAGTGCCCTCGCCGGGGCTCAAACCTGGACTTCTCGAATACGCGCCGAGTGTGCTATTATTACACCACGAAGGCATGCTGGAAGGAGGGAGAAAATATTTCATGCAATAACTGAAGGTAATATGTCTTGTTAGTAAAAAGAAAAACAATGCTATGAAAAACCTGAAGTGTATTTATAGTTTAAGCAAGTTGCAATTGCTGAATGTCCAATGTTCCAAGGGACCCTTTTTTTAAAAGAGTTTATTTTAAAAAAGTATTTAAACAGTTTCCATACTTCGCAGAAGTTAAATATCATTCTAAATTTATTAATTTCATAGTATTTTGCATGACACTAATAGTAATTATTAGTTAAATTTTATGCAATTTCTCATCTGTGTTTTGATTTTTTAATATTAATTACATATATATATATATATATATATATTCAAATATTCTGTCTGATAGGGTAGAAATGAACGTTCTAGTGTTGTAATTCTGCAAAATTTCAAAAATTACAAAAATGTTGTGCATCTATTAAGACAAGTGAATTCTTTTTAAATCAAAAACAAATTTCTGTGAAAAATTAAAATTATAATTCTAAATGCAAAACAAGGAATAAATTTGACAGTTATCGGATAAACCAAAACGTTGGTAATTTTTGCAGTTTTGCAGAAGATTTTTTATACTTTGCTGAACAAAATATGTTTGTTTTATTAATAATAATTTATGCAACTAAATTACTGCAACTTAAATACATAATTTGGCTTAAACTTTATTTCAACTTAATTTTCTAATTTATTTTAATTATGTACATTTCATATTTCATAAGTCTAAAATGAACTTAATTCTTATCCCATTTATTATTATAATTTTTTTAAAGAAAATTGTCATTTGTTTTCCTTATCTGTTTTGCATGAAGATACATGTTTATATATATGGAGAGAGAGAGGTGTTACCATGTTTACTCGCAGATTTTTGCCCCTTTTTTATTAATTTTACAGTACGAAAATCGAGAAGGGAAAATTATTCCATCAATTCAATTTTGAAGGATGTGATTACAGTAAGAATATACCAATTAAAGCGCATCCAAGGATAAACTACTGGTAACTATTCACAGTATTTTTTATTTAAAAGAAACCTAATTTCCAATAAGAATGAAATGTAATAATAACATTTCAGTACCTAATAAAATAATTCCGCTGCTACTTCCCTCTGCTTTGAGTTTCACCCACTGTCATTATTGTCTAATGCTACTCCCTACATCTCAAAACATTTAATGCTTCTAGAATTGCAGTTTGTGTCACCTTCGGCAGCATGCAAGTGATCACCATTCAATCTGTCTTACCCCATGCAATGATTTTCCAAAATTTTAAAATGGATTCATCAATGTAGTGATTCTTTTTGTCATGCTAAGAAAGACAAACTTTCGCTTACTACTTGAAGGCCATGCTGAACATTTCCCATCTAAGTGCTGGACTTTATGACAGCCTAATGCAAGAATTGATCCATTATAGCGAAGCAAACACCAATTGATATTCACCCTGCAATATCAGCTGCATAGTCACCTTCTCTCATTATTTATGAATGATTTGAGGCCTCAGGAGTAGCAGAGATGATAGCAAGAATGGAAGAAGTTCGAGTTGTAGAAAAGTAGAAATGAGATAATGTCGTAATTACGTGGATTCTTACTGAAATATAGGTTTCTTTTAAAGAAATAAAATTGTGAAAGTTGTTAGTAGTTTATCCATGATTACTTTTCATTTATGTTCTTGCAGTAGTTTATCCATGATTACTTTTCATTTATGTTCTTGCTTTACTGAGTCGTTTGGAAGTTAAATTTTTCGCCTGCTTTTCCCTTCACAATTTTCGGATTTCAGATGATAAAATTAAAAAGAAAAGAAAAAAAAATGGGGAATACGGCATTAAGAGCATTAGGTATTCCCATTTTCTTGGAAAGCTGTTCACTATTATTTTTTTATCAATCATGGCCCATGCACCCAAAATCCATGAGCAAATTATTTATAAAGACGAAAACAACAATACATGAAGGAATGTTTTAAAATTTAGATGAGCTCACTGTATGAACGTCCGAAGGAAGGCGAAAATTACGTAAATAATTTAAAAATTTTCAGAACCTTGTGGTAAAGGAAAGCTAGGGAGAAATATTTGAGTATTTACTCAGGGTTTGAGATTCAGTGATTCATTTGGTACAAATCTTTGATATTGCTTTAGAAATTTAAAGGAAAGGATAATTTAATATTTTTCCAATGCTAGAAAAATTTGTTCTGAAAATAAGTATGCTGTATATTATATTTAACATTTATAATGGCTCCATTTATGAAAGAATTTACATAGTTGCTATTTTTGTATCTCTCTATTCTCTAAGCTACCTGATTCTTGAATGTTTTAAACTTCAATAAAAGTGGGCATTCTAGAGAAGTAATGTCTTCTAAGTTATGCTGAGTTATTTTGTGATAAATACAGGTTAATTTTAAAAAGTGATTGAGGCAGCTAGTCGCAATGAGACGGTTCACTGTAATTCAGTTTTTTAAATAATTTAAGCTACTCTTAATTAGTTCAGTTTAGTTATTATAAAAATGTAATTAAAAGCGTTATATAGCAAATGTTTAAAATATCTATTAAAATCATTTTTATAAACTTTTTAACAGCATGATTTAATTTTTTTTTAATTTTTTTATTTCAGGAGACATGCTTTACATGTGCAAAGAGTGAAGAGCCATTTTTCATTTTACGATCTGGTCAAGAAACAAAATTTTATGAAAGGTTATATCATGTTATTTTAAAATTAATTCTTTTTTTTCATTTTTATGTAAAGTTTAGGAATTAAACAATAAATTATTTTGAATTAAATAATAAATTTATTATGAATTAAATTTTTTAATTTCTGTTTCTTTAGTATTAGCCTATTATTTGCTTTAGAGTGTTACTAGTAAAATACTTTCGCAAAAAATTATAAATTGAATAAACTTCTTAATTAACTCGCTGTACTAAATAAATATGGCATAAAGTTTGTTTTCTGTGGTCACATGTACATTTCACAATTTTGTATGCAAATGCCAAAATTTATATAAATTGGGAATACTTTTTTAATATCATTTTCTAAATGATTTTGTGTGTGAACTGAAATGAATCTTTTAATAATTTGGCCATAAAAAAGGCAATGTCACATTTATGTTTTTTCATTGAATCATACTTATTTGTAATCATGTTTACAAATTACACGTAAAAGTGTTTATGTGTTTTTATAAAATACGATCCGAAGCACATAATGAACAAAGTGGAAAGGCAAAGTTTCTAGCACTTTCTGAAACTATATAGCATTGACTGTGCAGCAGGTTTTGAAAATTCATACCTTTCATTTACGAATTTATGGAAAATTGTGTGATGCCTATTGTGTGCTTTAAGTTTGGTTAACATGCAATTTTGTAATGCAAGGAATGGGAAGTTGTAGCATTTTAAATTTTGAAAGATGATAATATCGTTTTTTAACGTGGAAAGAATATAAGGCAACTTTTAAAGAAAGAGGATTATGAAAAATTTAAAAATCAGTTTTTGTGTAGCATGAAATATAAAAATCGTACATTTTTAAAGTGGTCTTTACATTTAGTGGTCAGAATTGGCAAACTTAATCTCCCAATCTGTAATCTGCAATTTCAGATGACGCAAAGAATTTAAATTTAGTTGCTCTGTAGTAAACAAGTATCTGAAAATGGGTTGGAAAAAGAAAAGTTTTTTAATCCATGAAAAGTGAATTTTTTTGAATTTTATTTTATTAGGGTATTATAACGAAAAACATTATAATCTGTTCACAAAGACAGTAATGGAAATGCTCACAGTTTGAAATCAAGTAAATTGATAATCAAAGAGGCAGAAAATTTAAAGAATCTGTAATAAACTATGTAGGAAGGTTTTAAAATAAAAAGCATTTTAAATTCAACTTATACAAATATATGCTTAAAATGTCATGAAAAAAGACTTTTCTTTAAGTTTATAATTATGGAATGCATGTGTAAATATGTAAAAGGCAACTGAGTAACCTGTGTGCATGCTTTTAAAATGCTATGTTTTATTTCTATCCGCTATCGATTAGTTTTGTGGGCTTAATCTTTTTAGCGTAACAAATTTTCCTTAATTTGATAATTTGTTGCTTTTAATTAATTTTTTAACTTATAATTTTTTAGAATTTAAAAGGAATAATATAATCAAATAATTATGTGTAGTGAAATTCATTAATAAAATCTGTAGAGAATGCTAACTTCAGATTATTGTACTAAATATAATTTAATAAATTAGATATGACTTGAACTGCATTTTTACAGGCCTTACATTTGAAAATTTATCTAACAGCAATATTTGTTTTCAGGATATGAACTTTGACTGTTGCACCATAATTGCTTCGCTTACATATGCAAATTCATCTGATTATTGCAGACTGAAAATATTAAAGTAATTTTTCATATAAACAATTATAACTTTATTGAACTTTGAAATTATCTATTTACTTTTATTCCAAAACTTCTTTTTATTTCATGATAATATAAGTCAGCGCTGAGTAACTTTTAAAAAACTTCGAAATTTTAACTGTAGGTAATGAGAACAGCATTTTGAACTATTTAAGTTTTTATGGGTATAAAACATTACAAGAATGATTAATTCATTTATAAGATTTTTTTCGTTGTTTTTTCCATAGAAATTTAAAACTTGATTTAGTTTGAAAGTGATGAGAAGCTGATTAATTTTGGATGCACTGTAAATATTTAGCTTAGATTTATTATGCATTGTGTTTGTAAATCTGTGGGAAGCAGGAAATAAAATTATAAGCAAAATTAAAATACGTTTATTTTTAAACTAAACTGAACTATTAAATTTTTAAGCAAATTTGTTAAAGGCGTAGTTATATTAAATATTTTAATGGAAGTAAGAAATGCAAAATTCAATTTGTAAAGTTTTGAGCTTTCTTAAAAAGCATAAAATGATTAAGCATAAAATGAAAGCATAAATTGATTTTTAATGAAAAAGTTCTAGCTATTAATTCAAAGTAAATTAAAAGTTATGCAACTACCATCTGTAATTTCAAAGAGTAGTAGACTGAATAAACTTCTAATTGTAATATAATGTGTTGTTGACAGACACTAAGTGCAGATAAGAATAAGAAGATTAGTTAGGCGATGTAATTCCAAAGATACAAACAAATTTTGGATACCGTGTGGTAACAAAATGAGGTTCACTGGTGTGTTGTATTCCTTGCTGGAAATAGTGATTTTTAGATGGAGAGAGTATAATCTTTTTGAAGCATGGAGAAAGGCTATTTTGAGTTCTTCATAGAAATACTATGCAAAATGTCTTGTACTGTAACAATGTAATCATAACATCCTGCACTTTCAATACATTTACTCAAATAGGTTAAATCTAAAGCAGTATCTGTCTTTTTCTGTCTTTTTAGTTGAGGTTACTGAACAGAAAAGAAAGTTCTAGAACATACCTTATGAACTGATACTAAAATGAGGCATACTGATTTTTTTTCAGCTATGTTATAGGACAAATATAATTTTCAGATGCCTTTCTGTTATTTAATGTAAAGTATACACAAGTAATAAGCGTATCAATTTCAAATTGTTAAATTAATCGAAATTCGTCTTCAGATTGGTAATAATTTGAAAGGCCTTTCAGTTATATCGGACATGAATTTCTTTTCATGAAACAAAAGTACTGCGTAACAGAATATTCTTCCTAAAAGTATGGTGTGTATATCATTCTTTTGCTCAAACATATTGAATTGATTCAGCATACTTTATTATAATAAGCATGATTTTAGACAAAACATCTATAACCTTTACAGATATATCCTTTAGTATTTCATTTGTAACAAATATATTCTACATATATAATTACACATAATACCGCATTAGAAGCAAATAATCTCTAACCTTTACAGATAGTTTGGCATTTTACGTAAGAAAAGTACGTCCTACTGACATAATTACTTGCTGTAATGATGCAAGCAAATAACCTGTAGCGGTTACAGGTATATCTGTTAGAATTTTACATGAGAAAAAACATGTTCTTTTTACATAATTACTTGCTGTAGTTACACGCAAATAATCTGTAACCATTACAGATATATCGTTTGGGATTTTACATGAAAAAAATATGTTCGGTTTACATAACTGTTGGCACCCGCCGTTGATTCCCCTGGCGCATGCGCATAATAAGCAAGCTCTCTGCTGCGTAATATTTTTTCCAGAGTGAGTTAACCAAAGTCTGTGGTGAGTATCGGATGCACGCGATAAGCGAAGTACTGTGTAATTCATGTATCTTACTTATGTTTCTACGTCTTCAAAGCTTAAATAAATGTTTGTCCTGTAGATGGAAGTCGTCATTTTTATTCTACATTGGTTATGGGCCCAGGCATTGCATAACTGCGCAATACAACCGTCTGTGTAAAATTCTTTCGGCAAGCTAAGCTGAGTCGACTGAAATCGAAAATGACGACCACAAATACAGTTTCAATTGAAAAGCTGAAAAAGGACAATTTTGACACGTGGAAATTGCAAGTGGAAGCAATACTGATTAAAAATGATCATTGGGACTATGTAACTGGGAAAATTACGAAACCAGAAACTGGTGATGAAGGTTATGCTAAATGGAAATCTACTGACCAAAAAGCAAGAGCGGATATAATCCTATCAATTTCACCCAGTGAACTTACACAAGTAAAAAACTGTGTAACATCCCATGAACTATGGAGTAAATTGCATTCTATTTACGAATCGAAAGGGCCAGCTAGAAAGGCCACAATTCTAAAAAAATTGCTTTTTACAAAAATGACCGATACTAAAGAAATGACTGATCACCTAAACGATTTTTTCATTCTCGTGGACAAGCTAAAAGAGATGGAAATAGACATTGCGGATGATTTGCTAACAATATTGCTTTTATATAGCATACCGAACTCTTATGAAAGCTTTCGAATTGCCATTGAATCTCGTGATGAACTGCCTGCTCCAGACATGTTGAAAATTAAACTGCTGGAAGAAGCTAACGCCCGCAAAAATAAAAATTCATCGTATTGTGAATCACAACAAGCATTCTATTCAAAAGATCGGAAGTATAATCAACGACCGGTTCCTAAACCGAAACTAGAGACGTCTGCAAACCGAAAGTATCCAGTTAACTACAGATGCAACTTCTGCAATATATACGGGCATAGAGCATCGGAATGTAGGAAGAAAAACAAGGAAAATAAAAGCAAACGCCTTGGAGAAATTGCGATGTCTGCAGAAAATCAGAATTCGGTGAAACAAGAAAGGGCCGCATCATGCACAGATAGTGATTCTAAAGACATTTTTTGTCTAGATAGTGGTGCAACATCACATATGTGTAACAGCAAAGAGCTTTTCCAAGAAATTCACGAGGTAGGTGATATTTATGTTAAATTAGCTGCTAATAAAATAGTTAAAGCTATCGGGAAAGGAACTGTTAAATTTAAAGTTCGCATAGGTTCTAAAACCGAAAGTATCAAACTCGAAAATGTATTGTGTGTGCCTGATTTGAAAAATAATTTAATCTCTGTATCTAAAGTAACTGCAAATAATTATTCAGTAATTTTCAAAGAAAAATGTGCTAGAATAATTAATTCTAATAATGAAACAGTAATTTTAGCTAAACGCGAAAATGATCTTTATTATGTCATGCCAATATTCGAATCTCTATCAATTGCTAAAGAAATAGATCAATGGCATACAAGATTTGGCCATTTAAATGAAAACGATCTTAAAAAACTTCTATTAAATAACATGGTTAGAGGTCTTTCTTTTTCTCAAAATGATTCTCTTTCTACCTGTAAGGTATGCATTCAGGGTAAACAAACCGCAACCCCCCTTCCCAAAGAATCTGAATATAGAAGTACTGAGTTGTTAAATCTAATTCATTCTGATTTGTGTGGTCCCATGAGAGTCGAATCAATAGGCGGATCATTTTATTTCGCAACATTTATCGATGACAAATCTCGATACGTTCATGTTTATTTTCTGAAATCTAAGGAACAAGTTAAAGAAGCTTTTATAAATTTCAAAGCATCTTTTGAAAATAAACTTAACTCCAAAATCAAAATTCTCCGAACGGATAACGGGCTAGAATACTTAGGGAAAGACTTTAATAAATTTCTTAATGACGCGGGAATAAAACACGAAAAGAGCACTCCTTACACACCAGCCCAAAATGGAGTCGCCGAAAGATTAAATCGCACTTTAGTTTCAATGGCGCGATGTTTATTATTACAGTCCAATCTGCCTCATAAATTCTGGGCCGAAGCCGTCAATACGGCTGCTTACATTCGAAATCGCTGTCCTACGCGAGGTTTGAAAGGTCAAACAAAAACACCTTATGAAGTGATGTTTGGCAGAGTGCCAGCTGTCTCTCACTTCAGAACCTTTGGCCAAAAAGCATTTCCATTAAATAAAAGGCCAGGAATAGGCAAATTTGATATTCGGTCTAAAGAATGTATTTTTATTGGCTATTCTGATGAATCAAAAGCGTATAGACTCTGGGATCCTGAGGCACGTAAAGTGATAATAAGCAGAGACGTAAAATTTGTTAATGAGTTTGAAAACTGCTCTAGTTATGACTCAGAACAAGAAATATCTCTGCCTTTCGCTCCGGAAGAGAAAATTATAAACAAACTATGTCGTGATAAATCATCACCTCTGAACGGCAAGGTGTCGCCAACTGACTCTGAATCTGAAAATGAAAGCGAAAGTGATTTAGAAAGCGAATCAGTGTCTCCTATCCTGATTAAAAGGGGGCCTGGTCGACCCAAGAAAATAAAAACAGGTTTGCCCGGAAGGCCTAAAAAGGAATATCAGTATACAGTTGTAAATAAAAATGAACAAATTCAAAATGTTGTTGAGGAAAGCATTAATCCTACGGTGCAAGAGGCATTAAATGGACCATATGCTGAAAATTGGCGTAATGCTATGCTATCAGAATATAATTCCCTTGTTCAAGAAAACGCTTGGAAATTGGTAAATCGACCTGAAAATAAGAAAGTTATTGGTAGTAGATGGGTTCTTAAATTAAAATACAATCACGACGGCACTATCGAAAAATACAAAGCTAGGCTAGTTGCTAAAGGGTGTGCCCAAACCCCTGGTTTTGATTTCACTGAAAACTTTTCCCCTGTTGCTAGATTAAGTTCTATAAGAACAGTTTTAGCCTACGCTGTAGAACACAGTCTGAAAGGTTACCAATTAGATTTTGTAATGGCCTATGTAAATGGAAATTTAGATGAAGAAATCTATATGGAAATCCCCGAAGGTTTTCGCGATGAAACTAATTCAGATAAAGTGTGTCTTTTAAAGCGATCGTTATACGGTCTTAAGCAGTCGGGACGTCAGTGGTACAAAAAGTTAGATGAAAAATTAAAATCCATGAAATTTAAATCTCTTAATTCAGATAATTGTGTTTATATTAAAAAGTCGTCTAGCAGTGAAACAATTATAATTGTATATGTAGACGATCTTATCGTTTTTACCGATTCTAAGCAAACGTATGAAAGAATTCGCGATAGTTTAGCTTCTGCTTTTAAAGTGAAAGACTTAGGAAAATTACATTATTGTTTAGGCATAGAATTTTTCCAAAATGAGAATTCAATTAAAATTTCTCAAAAGAAATACATTGACGATATTTTAAATCGGTACAATATGCAAAATGCTAAATCCGTAGCTTCACCTATAGATCACTGCAAAAAATTATCAAAGGAGATGAGTCCAAAAAACGAAAACGAAATCGCTGACATGAAAAATGTTCCATTCAGAAATCTGATAGGATCACTTATGTACCTTTCAGTAGCTACTAGGCCAGATATCACATACGCCGTGAATTTCTTAAGTCAATTTAACAACAACCCAGGAAAAGAACATTGGCATGCTGCGAAAAGAATACTTCGATACCTAAAGGGGACCCAAGATCAAGGACTAATTTATACAAAAACAGGAAAACCACTCATCGCCTTTGTGGATGCAGATTGGGCATCAGATGTCAATGATCGAAAATCTCACACAGGTTTTGTATGTATACTAAGTGGTTCTGCCATAACCTGGGAATCACGAAAACAACATAGTGTAGCTCTATCTTCAACGGAGGCGGAATATATGGCTCTGTCTGAAGCCGCCAAAGAAACCGTCTATCTGCGCCGTTTCCTGAAAGAGCTGGGTTACAGCATAGAAAGTCCAACAACAATATACTGCGACAATCAAGGAGCTCAGAAAATTACAAAGAATTCAGTGTTTCACTCACGTACAAAGCACATAGACATTCGCCATCATTTTGTGCGTGAAGTATATGAACGCGGCGAACTGGATGTGCAGTACATACCTACCAGTGAAATGGGAGCTGATATGTTAACCAAACCCCTGACACCTGTTAAACATCAGAACTGCTGTACAATTATAGGACTGAATACTGTCTAATATGTATTTTGTTTTACTTTCAGGAACAGGAGAATCAACGTCGAAAGGGGGTATGTTGGCACCCGCCGTTGATTCCCCTGGCGCATGCGCATAATAAGCAAGCTCTCTGCTGCGTAATATTTTTTCCAGAGTGAGTTAACCAAAGTCTGTGGTGAGTATCGGATGCACGCGATAAGCGAAGTACTGTGTAATTCATGTATCTTACTTATGTTTCTACGTCTTCAAAGCTTAAATAAATGTTTGTCCTGTAGATGGAAGTCGTCATTTTTATTCTACAATAACTATTCGCTGCAATATGACAAGGAAGAGATCTGTAAACTTTATAGGCATAATCCTTGTAAAGTTACAAAGAATGCACCTGTTGCTGTTACTTAAATAACCCATGGCATCCCAGTTCCCACGAGGTTTTTAAGCATCCTTACAGAATTTTTTTTTACAGTGTTGTGATATTAAGCGATACATTTTTTTTAAAATTTAAAACTCGACTGAAAATGAAACGGGTCTTTTAAAGGGCTTAATTCAACAAATATTTAGATTTATTGGTCCTCTGGAAAATGAAAATTACTTAAAAATGATAAGCATGTGCAGGAAATATAATGGTAAAAAAACGAAGCATACTCAAAACATAGTTTGAGTAACATGCATTATATACACATAATGCAAGAAAACTAGCCAGTTAATTGTTTAGGTTTTCTTTTGCCGTGGTTGATTGTACGTTACGAATTTACCAGTTTTCAGTGTGTTATTGGTATCTGCTTTAAGACATGAAAAATTCCGTTGTGATCAAGCCTTTAGTTCAGACAAAGGGCGGTTCCAGTATTTCTTAATTTTTTAATGAAAATGTATCCGCTCATTTGAAGAAAAAAGAGCGAAAAAAACCTATTCTAAGCACCAAATCTTATTTATACGAATTTACTCATCTTTCATTTGTTTAGTTATTTCACTTAAGTTTTTCGACTTTAATTTGCTATTAATAATACATTTTGATTTAATTTTATAATATTTTAACTCATTATTTACTTATTTATTATTAACTAAATTTATTAATATTTTTAGTCTTTTATATTTTATTTAATTACTCATTATTTATGCATTATTTATATGTTCATTATTTATATGTATTTATTCATTAGTTATATGTTCTTGGTCCTCTCAGCCTTCCATAGAACTTCAGCGCTTTTAATTTTAGAAATTAAGCCCTGGCTGTAACATTAAAACAAGTTTAAAGCTTTTCGCATACGAGTGATAATACATAGATCTTCAGTACACAACAAATGAAAGTATCTATAAAGCTTTATAAAGGTATGATGATAAAACCAATAAAATATTAAGTCAATTTATAAATTATATATATGTCTTCATAAAACAGGATCTACAAATAGCATGGATGTTTTTTATACCTTAGAATTCTTTTATAAACTACAATTTTAAAAAAAATGAAATAAATGCCATATAAAGAATGTAGAATTTTCTTAGTTTATTTCAATAAAAATAATAGTCACAAGTCGCAAAACGCAAATATGCAAGGGGAGTTTTTTTTACTCCAGATTGTATGTGTATCTATAAACATGTATAATATATTAATTTTTGTATTATGAACTGTTAGCTGTCGTAATTTTTTTTTCAGTATCTGTCATTAAAAGGACAGTTCGAAGAATATGCATATTATCTTTGTTTCTAGAACCAAATGCAACCAAGTAAACTGCTTGACACAGAAATTAATAGTGGCTGGTTTGACTTATTTAATTACGGAAGAGCACGCAAGGGCTATCTGCCTAAGCGAGGGATAGCTTCGTGGAGGATTTTCTAAGGGAAACTGGCTAGTATGCACGTTATACATAAACAAAGCCACAAAAAGCCCATGCAGCCAGCTTGTTCGCCAGGATAAAAGTCCAGGGCCAAACTACCAACATTCAGCGACTTTACCGCCTGGCCGCTGGTGGGAAGAAATTAGCGAGAAGTGAGGAGGAGAATTGTCGATTCGAGCAAGTTGTTATGGACAGAAGAGATTTCCGTCCAGTTCCCGAAAACAGGCATCGTAATTGGAATTGAATTTGGCTACAACAGTTTCCCATAGTGTCTAGAAATGAGTCGCCGGTTACAATTGCTTTTTTCAGATCTCTGAAGGGACCAGGAGCCTAAGGCACTTCACTGTAATAGGTACTCGCAATTTCGTATTCTTCAGGTTAACATATATCTGAGTTTTCTAAGTAATTTAAGGCTCCAGATACCTCAGACTGCCTGCATACATAAATTGTACCTCATAATGAATGCTATTCTACCTAATTTCATCTTACATATTAACAGAGATGGTTCTCATTGTTTTGAGCCGCATCAGTGATTTAGTAGTGAAAACCGCTAAATGCTGGGGTTCAACCCGAGTTCACTCTTTATGACTGCTAAATTTCTTTTTCGATGAGAAAGATTATTTCAATGATACTCAAGTTGTATTGGATTATTACAAAATTATAAAGATCTTCACTCGCTACCGAAACTCGTGAACTGATTTTAACTATAAAATGAAAGATTGAAGAAATGTTCTTTCTTAGCTTCTTGTTAGTCTTTTGACGGTTCTTACGAGTTTCTTCTTTCTGAAACAATTATTATGTAGAAAGCCGATGGAATTTAAAAGTTAACTGAACAGTGTTTGCGTCTAATATCCCTTTACCTGGAAAGCAATTCATGACTAAAATTTTCTTTAACATTTTTTAATTTAGAAATTTTATTAAACACCTGTCCGCCATATGACAGCTCCAGTTTTAAGAAATCATAAATTTGTTAGTTTTATCAAACTTCATTAATTTATTCTCTTTACTTTATAAAATAAGGTTTAATACGTATTATCATATAATAAGCCTATAAAAATGTCAAAATAAGTTTAACTGATGAGCTAAAAAGACCACGTGCTCTTTGACTAAACAATGCACCTTTCTGACCCATTTGTGGTTAAAGAAAATTCCACAATGCAGGCAATTTATCCCCCCCCCTCTTTTTCTTTCTTAGTACAAAGCGGGGCGATCCAACCCTAACCATCGCACTAAACGATAAAAAAATGGTCTGATGCAAAGATGTGATTTCCTAGTAGCGTTGCGACAATGATGGATGATGGGGCGTATCTTTCAAGTTGGGGCAAGCATCCCGAGGGGTTTCAGATCTCTTTCCTTTCGAATTTATTGATTTTGCTGTAGTTGAGAATGGTTTACTTAGGTGAGTGACTTTTGCCGCGGGCGAGCCGCATCGAGAAACAAGCGAACTATGGCAGGAAAAAAAATTCCAATAATATTTGAGATTAAAAATATGAATTAAGTTTCTTCAAAATCATATGTTTTATTTCAAACTTGAAAGTCGGGAGAAAGAATAGTCTAACAAACAAAGCCGATATTTTTCTCAAATTTGTACCTGAATTTATATCATGTGAAAATTACACGAAAAACACTTTTTCTTAATTCTGTGGTTTTTAAAAGAGGTTGCATATAATATACCTTAAATAATTAGAATTACACCATTTAAAATAAAAATTTTATAAGATGACTAAACGTTAAAGTTAACACTAGAAATGCAGGTCCGTATTTAAAATTCTGTAGCACCCAGGGACAGCATTGCTATGAAGCCTTAAAACAACAAGCCTGTTCAGTTAATCGAATCCATAAGTTATTTTTCTCTCCGTATTCTCACCAAAATTCTTTTATAAAAATTAGAAGTATCCCAACACTGGTTTATATACATGTATTAAAAAACAACAAATAAATAAAAAAAAGTAAATGAGTTCAAATTTAAACTATATTAATCAATAAAAAGTTTTGCGAAACCGTGCTTGCTCCTGATGAAGAGGAATCCGTATCTGTTCGCCCTCGCTATCGATCCGTATCTGATCGATAGAGTTTAATTCAAAGTAAAGTTGTTTTGCTGCCTAATTTTCAATGTAAAAATACATTTCACCTTTTATTTACATTTCACCGACACTTACTATATTTATGATTGTTAAAAAACAGAAGCCAGTACAATTTTACAGCTGTATCAAAGATTACGTTAAATAATATTTTTATTGCATGTGTGCTTAAAATGTAAAAGAGCTAGATAGCTGGTAAGTGCAAACAAAAAGCTAGAATTCTTTTTATGTATCACGAGTAAAACTGATTTAAAACAATCCTTTTAAATATATTGGGCCATATAAAAGTCTCCACGGTTTTTTGGTACATTTTTGAACAAAAATTTTCTTTATTGAAAATCGATTTTAAACAAGTATATATTTACCATTATTATCTATGACCTTTTACCATTTTTGGTGTAGCTTCATAATTCCATCGGTGTAGAACTTCTACGGTTTATCGTCGAAAAACTTGGCCAAGTGATTTTCAGTGTGCTTTGGTAAGCCAATTTTTTACCATCAAGAGACTTTTGCAGAGACCGAAACAAATGGTAGTCAGACAGTTCAAGGTCCGGGCCATATGGTAGATGCATCAAAGCTTCCCAATCAAGTTCCGTCAATTTGTTCCGAGTTATCAAAGATGTATATGGCCACGCATTGTCATGATGGAACACTACTCCCTTTCTGTTGGCCAATTCTAGTCGCTCTTTCTGGATTGCTTCGTTCAAGCGGTCGAGTTGTGCACAGTACTGGACCAAACTGATGGTTTCGCCAGATTGCAGCAGCTCATAATGGACAATTCCTCATGTGGCACCCAAACATCGAGCTTCTTTTTTTAGCCTGCTCTTTTCAAATGATTCCAAACTGTCATGCGATTGATGTTTTAGTGCCTCCGCTATTTCCTGACAGCCCATGTGGCCGTCTTGCTTCACCAGTTGCAAAATTTCAACGGCTTTTTCAGTGACTGGCCGATTAGAGCAAAGTGCATTTTTAACATCAAAATTTTCGGAACGGAATCGAGCAAATCAGTTCTGGGTCCTTCGTTCACTCACAGCATTATCACCGTACACTTCACAAATTTTTCGGCATGTTTTTGCAGCGTTTTTTACCTTTTTTATAGTAAAAAGGGCATCACATAGCGTATTTCTTCAGCTATTTCACTCATTTTCAAATCATTATAACGTTTTACACGAGCAGCGAATTAGAAAACTATCTTCACAAACAATGGAAGCTTAATGTCACCTTTTAAGCACATGTTTGTTTGAGACAATCGACTGAGTTTTGCCGGATATACAGGTATCAACACCATCTAGTGACAAAAAACCGCAGAGACGTTTTTATGACCCAATATTTAATCCATGATTTAATTATAGTTTTGGCTCTTACCTTGTTAAGTGCCTGATCGAAGTTTGACTGTATATACATTTTGAATCATGCAAAAAAAATTAAATTAAATTAAAAAAAATATATTGTACTTTTCTGAGCAAGATTTCGCAGCGTTTTTTCCAAATAAATTTAAGGCACGACTAAAGCATTGCGAATATGAGCAAAGAAACCATGTAGTTTTTTTAACCTAGCTTGCAAACCTGTATCTTGAATGCTGTGGGCATTACCATAACGTTATCTTTTGCATTATTTCAGGTGCAAAGATAATTATTCTAATAATTTCAGACTATCTTCTGTAACTATATGGTATAATTGTGAATAATACAGATAAGCCGATAAACTTTCCCGTCATAATCTGAGACAGCATAACTGTGATACCTAACTAGCCATTAGAGACAAAGCCTGACATTGATAAGAGTGTTATTGAAAATAAGCAGTTTTCTTTGATTCTAATAACTGCCTCATTTTATTTTTTAATAATATTATGAATTCATCACAAGTGGGAAATGGATCCTCAAGAACCACAGCTGGCTTACAGTTTAACGATATATGCTCAAGAAATTACGAAATTTGCTTTAATAATGAGAAGACTTTAATAATGAGAGTACATCATCTCTACATGAAACAGAAAGAAATTTGGCTTATATTAGTCTTAATTTGCTCAGCAGCTTAATGGGAACAGGTATTCTTTTCAAAACTACTGTCTGATAATTTTCTTAAGCTGATGTTTTGTTTCAATTAGTTCGGATATAAATACTGTTTAATACATAGCTTGATTTGTCTTTTTCTTTTACTAGCTCTGGATTCAAACTTTCTTGGCATCAATACGTTAGTAAAATAAGAAAAGAGGTACAAATATTTTGAAAGCAAACTGAAACTACAAAATAAATAAGTAAACAAAAGCTGAAAATACAAAAAGGGGAAAAACAGTAACTTTGTTTCGTTAAAGTAAACGAGAAAATATGTTGAAATCTAAAAGTATATATAAATATGCAACAATTGTATCTTAGCTTTATTAAAATAAACTTATAAATAGAGAATAATAAGATCGTTGAGCCGCCCAGACAGTATACTTGTTAGGGGAGCCTGACTGCGATTCGGAAGGGCCCGGGATGGAATTCCGGAGAAGGCATGAATGTAAAATTGTCTGTTCCTTCATAGGAGGTAACGGTGGCTGCCTATTAAGTGCCTCCACAATAAAATGGTGACCACTTCTGGCCTTAGGAGTGGCCAATGCCGTTTTAGTCAAGTGCCCGCCATTGGAAAAAAATAAACTCGTTGAAAAATATATTCTTACTGACTTGCAACCTTCAAGGTTTAGATGGCGCGATGAAGTGAGGAATCGTTGGTAGACTGGAAGCACGGCAATCTCAAGTTCAGGTTGCATGAGAGCTCAGTGTAAAGCCTAATGTCATTTTAAATTTGAGGAAATATGCTCAGAGTCAAATCCATATGCAGAGAAGGCTGGACAAGAGCGTTCGAGATAAATGCCCCCTCGATGAAGATTGATATTTGTCATTTTCAGCCAGGTGCCACAGGACTGCTATAACCCCACAGCTCTCTCGTGAGTTCTCTACTGCCCTTAAAACTTTACTTTCAAAGATTACTGTTTCCTGAAGGCTCTATCATAGAGGACTATTTTTGCCAGATGACCCACTGTCTAAGTCTCACTCATTCCCTCACACAAGACAGAGTGGCTGGCTTAGTGAAGAGAACTCCTTTTTCAGACCTAACTTGAGTGATTAGAAAATCTCTTTAGTGGCGAGTCTATATTTAGCCAATAAAATAATTCTCAAACGACTTTTGTCCAGGCAGAACTTAAGATCCGTTACTATCACCACAATATTAAAGAAAGAGAACACCATATGGCGAAGGATTCATAGTCCGGGAAGACATCACGTTGGATGGTCGCACACCACTCCATGGGTTTGACAGAGGCTCAGTGACTGCTTAGAGGTACAGAGTGGTGACCTTAGAAGCCTATGCGACTTTTCAGGGTTGTAACTATTTCTCGACATTTTTTATGCGTGATAGCTCTCGTTCACATAGTGCTCAAGAAGTAAGCTTGTAGAGACATTAGGTTATTTAGTAGCAGGAGACATGAAAAATATGCAATTCCTTCTCCGGGAATCGAACCACGGACCTCTGAAATACCGGCTCAGTGTGCTGACCATTACACCACGAAGGCACGCTAAGAATGTGGGAGATATACCTTATAAGCTCAGCAGCTGTCTGGTTAACAGTATAATGATTAGCTGTGCGAACTGTGTGTTTGTTCGAGATGGCCATACACCTTTTTATCTTCATTTCAGGGGCCTTCTTGCTACTTAAATTTTTAAAAAATTTTGCTGTCAGGAGCAGTACTCACGATTTTTAATTATTACTTCCATTAATATGCGATATAAATTGCAGTCTTTTATTTGGATTATTTTTATTTTATTATTACGAAATCTCATTAAGTTCTGATAGGTACTTTTGAGAAATTTAAGAAACAAAAAAAACTCATAAAGTGTTAAAAGTCAGGCAAAGTGCTTTACCAAAGGATATTCTTACGGCTTAAAAATTAGAAGTGTCGAAGCCCCACGGAAGGCCGTTAGGAAAGATTAATAAAAATAAATAAATTTATAAATAACTAATTAATAATTAAATTTAAATAAAACATAAAGAGCTAAAAAAATAATGGCAAATAGTTAAATAACAAAATTCCGGAGCCCATCTTATTTGGGCTTAACCCGGATTCTCAATTTAAACAACGCTCTTGCCCTAAAATCTACATAAATCTCTAGACTGAGCGAGCACCTGATGATGAACCGAAGCATAAACGAAAGACTCAAAAATAAATTTTAACTGTTAGTTAAATGAAATGTCGCAAAGTGTAGGTATTCTGTTTCTCTGCAAACGCTCATGTACAGTTCTTTCTTTCTTTTAATTAATTATTCTTTTCCTTACATATAATTAACTAGCATTAATGCTTTACACTTACATCTGATCAAATGCGATTTTATGCGACAAATATTTTAGAAATACTTTTAAATGAAAATTTCTTTAATTAAAAATTCAATTTTCTTTTAAATGTTGAAAAAATTAAACAATTCCACTTGCAAATATTGAAATAAATAAATAAACGTGTACATTGAGATGAGCACTTATTTTTATTGCCTTTATTGCCTTCAGAATCCCCGATAACTTTTCGTGAGAAACTGTTTCTTACCGGGATACCACCAGCTGCCTCATTGTGAAGACGGGTGGGTGGGGAAAGAGCAGTATGAGGTCCAAGTTTTCAACCACTTTCGAAGTTTGCAGCTGCCGTTATGATGGACATAATTTCAGGATCGAAAACAACAACAGCTGACTAACAAAACAGCCCTGTACGTTCTCTGAAATGAACTTTTTTCTTTGATCGCTGAGACTAAGCGATTGTAGATAGCTATATCTGATTATATGTACATATACCCAGTAAATGTTATTTTGAGATGGCAAACTGATTTCAGCTCTTTGTATTCTTTATTAGTTGATTCAAGTGACAGAATTTCACAAAACATTAATCAAGTAGAACGTCTAAAGAAAGCAAGATTTAAGGAGGGAAGTTTTTAAAAGTAAAATGTTCTTTGAATATTATTAATTTTCTGCTCCTATTGATGTTGCTTTCTTATTTGGAATGGAAGAGACTTTTAACTAGAAGCTAAAATTTTCTCTGAATGTAGATTAAAAGACAGCAGCTGAGCTTTCCGAACTCTTTTCCATACAGTTTGATTTTCTGCCTGAATAAATAATATTCCTTTGTTAGTTAAGAAACGCATCCATTCTTCTCTCTAATTTATATAATATTAGCTTTTCTCGAAAAGAATGAACATAAACATTAATATCTACAAGTCCGACAGTTTCAACCTAAATTTAATAGACATAATTGTATCTATGCTTCTTTCTGTACGTTTTCTTAGACTAGTAACTTCTAAAATATGCTTTTTTCCGTACATTTTCTCAGCCCGGTAATTTCTGAAATATTAGCTTTTCGTTAAAAGAATTCACATAAATTTCGTAACTACAAGTCGATAAATTAATTTAAAAGCATAATAAAAAGAATGCTTCTAACACACATAAAAATAAATAAATAAATAACCTCAGAAAGAAGTTATATCCTCGCATGAAAACTTTGGAAGCAGTGTGCCTGTTTCATATACCAATACAGAGAATGCTAATTTACGTGAAAAAGAGCAGCTCAGCCACCCTTTAGTCGTTTCTAATAGTGTCGCATTTAATTACATAGCATATAGCGCAGTGCTCCGCAACCTTTTCTCACCTGCGAGGCACAAAAAATCTTTCTGGAATTTCGTGGCACACCAAAAGCTAATGTATATATGTATTGATTTATACTCAAAATTTACAATAAATTTTTGTTTTTAATTTGAAAAATATACAATTATAAAACCATAACATATTTATTTATACGCAATCATAATAATTATCATAATAATCGAAATTTTTAAAAAAAAATTAAAAAACAAAAATTCTTCAATTTGATTGGTTTATTTCAAATTTAAAAAAAAACAGTTTTAGAGCTATTATTTTTTAATTAAAATGGTCTGAAACCAATATATTTCGTTTAAATTAATGTTTAAAAAAAGTTATATATTTTTGAGTTCCGAGTTATCAAGGAAGTGCTGAAAAAATTCAAATGCTGACACACTTACAGTCACACACACAACAGTGAAATATATAAAAACATTTAAAATAGACATTATTAAGAGAAAAAAAATGTCATTGTGTATTAAATACATGATAAAAAATTGCAAAATGTCAAATACATGTATTTGATTGCGGCACACCTATATCCTACTCATGGCACACCAGTGTGCCGCGGCACACCGGTTGCGGAGCACTGATATAGCGTATTCCGTTGTAGGGTTTTCTATGTCTCCAGTCAATTCTCAATATCCATCTTTTCCTCCTTATTGATTTACATCTGCTAGTACTTTAAACTGGATAGGATCCTGAACTTTCACCTCATTCGTATTACATCACTCACTTAAGAATTAACAGCATTCAAGCTTTCTTTTTTTTTCTTCGAGAAAACGAGCGTTTTTTAACCTTTGACTGTTATCATAATACAAATATTGGTTTACTAGTCTGTTTTCAAGTAACATATTTGTTTAAATATAAACTTAGGCAATATTAGACAATGTAAACTTTAGTTGCTATTTTAATCACTGTGATCAACAACTTTGTAAGGTTTTAGTTTAAACTAACAAAGTTTTATTTTAATTTGTCTTTTTCTATCTGTTCTTATTTAAATTTCCCGTTAGAATAAGCGCGCGTTTCAGCTTTATGCTAATTTGAAGTGGAGCCAAGTTGCTGAACCTCTCAGTGTGAGAGAGCTTTTAGTCTCAGACCACTGCTACTCTGTTCGACGTTCGCCTGACTAGCTAGTAATTAAATTCTAAGCCTTAGTGCTGTTACGCTATTACTTATTGAAATAAATCTAAGTGCGTTAGTATTAGTTAAATCTTGCTACGCACCCTTTAGCATAGAGGCCAACCTCGCGTTCATAGCTCTGTGAGCAACGACGACTTAATTTCTATTTAATTTTAGTTTAAATAATTTGATTGCTCAGTTTTGACCCAAGTGCGGTCATTGCTTTCTGTATCCCTCCCGAGTTGGGAAGTGGCTGTATATAATTGTGGTTTAATAAAAGAGGATTTTAAATCCTTCTGAAGTGCAGTTCTTCTACCACTTAACCGCAGTTTTCTACCACAGAACATAGCTGCATTCAGCTCCCTGTTCAAGATCAGGACTTAAAGTTTTCACGAAGATATTCGCCAAGAATATGCACCGAACACTCAGTCCTGACAACTTTAGCCTGATTATGATTTTGATCTACAGTTCTCTTTTTTAGCTTTGCTTAAAATGTACTGAAAGTCATGACCAACTGAATCTGTGCAACTGGCCCGTAGAATTTAGCGGGGAGTACTTTTTGAAATTTAGGGAGGCATCGGAAGACAGAATTTAAAAGCCGCAGAGATTGCACTGAGCCCAAAACGTCTAGCCCTGGCCCTGCTGAAAATGCGTAATTTTTGCAAACATAATTTGGAAATCATCGTGTATTTATCTGCTTTACGTCTGAAAGGAACTACAATAATAGAGGAAATTCACAAATTATTTCTCATCAACAAAATTGTTTTCGGAAGCTCTGGATCAACAAATTTTAGCAATGCGTGAAAGTCAACGATTGATTTACAAAGTTGGAGGCCCGAAGAAAAATGTCCTATGGAAATCTCCGACCTATGGAAAAATTGGCTTATTAAGAAAATAACTTTTATTCTTCGAAACACAATCAAAATCCCTTTGTTTGCTAGCAAAATAATAGAGAATTTATTTGGTCATCATTTACATCATGATCCTATGAATGAATGATGAAATGAATGGATTTAATCAAACCAAGATTTCGCTAAACTACGGCCCGCGGGCCAAATCAAGGCCGCCGCTTGTTTTTTATCCGGCCTGCTGGAGAATATTGCTTTTTTTTTCCATGAAAAATAAATCAGATTACACGCTATTATGCAGCGGCTGATCATTGAATTGAAAAGTTTTGAATAATGACCGTGAGTGGCGCTACTGTCGTATTCATTCGTTTGTTGTCGTTTTTAAAAGCACTCGCAACAGGAGAATGTTTGTTCACAGCCCCTTCTACAGCTCCAGTCCAGTCTTGGCATTCTCTTGCAGGAAGCAATGGGCTTCAAAGTTTTTCCCACTTGAGCTTATATCTCATCTGGAGGATACTATTTATAGACTTTCTCAGACTTCAAGCCCAATCGGGATTCACTCAGGAATCTGGAAAGAGCAGGGACTGGAAATCCCACTGCATGCCAGAATAATAACAATAGTATCAAAATATCAAGAATGCTTGTGCATTGCACGCCACGCGAGTGTTTTGCTACATCGGTGCGCGAGGTATCGTCTGTCAAGGTACTCTACGATTTATTTTTTTTTAATTTTATTCATTACCTACCGATACCATATGACTTTCAAAATAAAATAAGAAGAGAAAAATAGACCTCCAGATTTTGACGGGTTATGGGAATTTTGGAATTTACTTGCTTCACTTTAGTATTATTACTATTAGTGGACTCTATACTTGCGGCGATGCTGTGGAAAATCTGGAACATATTTTATTTTATTGCATTGTAGGTTGCATGCGAGTGCCCAGAAGTGCATTTAAAGTGAGTTTAGGGCAGCAGCTCTCTGTTTGCTGGCCTCCTGTTTTCTATGATCTTGTTAGGAGCTCCGAAGCCTTTGCACTCTTGCGCAACTTTGTTTGTTCTTTGAACTTTTAGTATTATAATTTATATGATTGAACTTTTGTCTTTTATGTGCCATTGTATTATTTTGTGTATTTCTATGTATGATTACATTATGTATTGATATATTGTACTGCTGATGTATCATTTTTCCTTTCCAGTATTATTTTTAAGTATTATTTCATTTTTATTTTATTGTTGTGTTATTATTAAGTTGGTTTATTTTCTTTTATAGGAGTATTAACATAGTTTAATGATTCATGGCATATTTTAGTATTTTTATTATTACAGTATTTGTATTTTATATTTTTTCTTTCTTCTCTCCAGACGTATATATTGTGTTTTTATTGTTGAATTGTATCTCCTTGTAGTATGAGTTATTTATTTACATTTGTAAAACTCGTGGAATACTTCGTGAAACACGAGGAATTTTGTATTTGTTTTCTTAATAAAAAAATCGTGCTTTTAAAGAAGAATTGAGAGCAATTATTTTGTCATAGAATTAAGCGACAAAGGTTTTTGTTTAATATGCAATGACATAATAAATAACTGTGTGAAAAGAGTACAACGTATGTCTTCATTACCAAATTAAGCACGCTACACGTTATTTATTCTCAGAAAATGAACGGTTATCAAAACTGGAAAGTATAAAACAAAATGCTTTATCACAATGAAATTTATTCGAAAAAATAAAAAATTATAATGAAACAGTAACTAAAATCAGCTTAATAGTCAGTAACTAAAAATGGAAAAACATTTATCGACGGTGCATTAATTAAATCATGTTTACTTGTGGCAGACGAAGAAATATGCTCAGAAAAAAATAGATATGTTTCGATCTGTCGGTCGTTTGGCTAGAAAAACTGTTAGAAGACTTGAGGATGTCGAGAGGCACATCAAGAGTAAATTAAAAGATAAGGCAGAAATTTCAGATGGTTTTCGTTTGATGAGTCGACGGATATTACTGATGCTGCCCAATTGCTGAAGTTTATTCGAGGGGTCAATGCTGAGTTTAAAGTGATTGAAGAATTAGCTTCTATGAATACAAAGTCTTCATGAAACGTAACTGCAGGTGAAAATAGCTTCCAGAAAACGCTAACGCAAAACAATTTGCAATGGAATCAGTTAAAATGAGTCACAACCGATGGTGGAAAAAAATATGTGTGGAATGGGTAAAGGATTAGTTGGACAAATTTTTAAGGCTTGTGAAGGTGCTAAATATTTAAAACATCTGGTAATTCAATGCATTATTCTTCAGCAAGCTGCTTGTAGGAAACTTCCCCGTATTATAGAACAAGTTGGCCGCTCAGACGGTATAGTGGTTAGGGAAGCCTACTGTGATACCGAAAAGCCTGGGTTTAAATCTCGGAGAAGGCATGAATGTTTGTAAATGTATAGTGTCCTTGCGACATGGGGACACTCTAATTATGAGCCGAGCTGAAAGTTCTCTCGAGTGAGGGCTAGGAGACCCTCTGACTCGTCTCTCCCGACGTGCTGCCCTTCAAAATTGGGGGCGGAAAGGAGCGAAGTCTTACTATCACCTGTATGGTGCTCAAGGCTCTTGCCAACGAGAGACGCAATCTTGCTTTCCTTGCCAAGATGAATTTCGTGGAACTTGTTCTGATGCTGCTGTCAGAGAAGTTAGTAAGTCACAACACAATAACAACAATAGAACAAGCTGCATCAGTAGTACACTTCATTCGCTCTCTCGGACTTAACCATTGCCAGTTTCGTGAATTTTTATTAGGGATCGAAGCTCATCTTTCATTATATATATCACTTACGCACGAATATTTTCCCCTTTTCTTTTTATAATTTTATATCTTGAAAGTTAAAAAGGGAGAATTAGGGAGTGTATACCATTATTGAAAAGAGAGATTAAATGACAAAGTTAGAAAATTAAAAAGCACATATGAAAACATTTGCTAATATTACTGTATAATTCTAAAAAATCAGTTAAAGTTATTACGATCAAAATCATTCATTTAATTTATGCACTATACTTTCCTGTTTATCCATATCTTTTACATTTCACCCACGAATGAGAAATTTCTAAATCGTATGTTGAGAAAATCTCTAGAAATATGTGAGTAAATGCGATAGTACGTTAATTCTATAACCAGATGTTTAAGAGAAGTTATCACCTTTACGCCTGCAGACCATTAATTTTATTTTTTTTAATTTTTAGAAACTGCAGATATTTCTGAATCATTTAAAATAAACCACATCACAATATTCGAATTACAGTTTTTAAAATTATGCAATAAAAGAAATAATTATGAGGTAAACACTGAGGCATTTAAATCATCAACTGATGTTTGTTTACATTCGTACTTGCAGCTGCTTATAAATGTTCAGTTTAATTTCCTTAATTTTTACTGCAAACTCCGCGTTTATCAGTTTCATAGATTTCTCCTCTATGAGTAGGATTCGTGCAACTCAAACTTTTAAAACTTCTATTTGTGTATTTGGCTTACAGTTCAAGTGTTAAAATAGCACTTGTCTTTTGACTTGCTTATTGCGAATATCTTTCATTTTGCTTGTTTAAAACTGATAAATTTTACGATATTATAATTTGCAAATATTCATAATAAAGAAATCAGGCGAAAGTCAGGATAAAGACCTAAAAAGTAGATTCCGTGATAACTAGTTGACTAAACAGTTCTCTCGTATAAAACAACTCAATGCTTCCAGTACAGAGCTGGATGATTCCCTGAATGTGTAAGATGATATAGATTTTACAAATTGTTTACTTATTTATATGATTTATATTTGTTTATTGATATTATTTATTTATTGATTGTACTGTTCTTAAAACGATAGAAAACTGTGTTGTCTGTAAGATTGTGATGGAAGGGTAACCATATAATCAAATATTGCAGGTGGACTCTGAAAAAATAGAATTTCTAGTCATTTTTGGGAGGAACCATCATCCACTCGAAAACCAGCATGGGTTAACCAAAAAACTTGCTTACGTAAATACCTGGTTCACTAACGCTGTGTTCGCTCTAGATCAAGGACTATCAGATGCAAAAACATTTTGTGGAATAAGGAATTTGTTTCCACTGAAGCTTACAACTAAATAAATAAATAGATTTGGGTCGCTAAACGAAGTATGTCTTCTGCTGTCAAAGAAGAAATTGAGGGTAATAATGATAATTCGAATTTGACTGTCAGTGAAGATGGTACCTGGAACAGGCTACCTCTTTAGCTGGAGTGTGTACAGTGAGTGGAGTATTGTGTGTAAACATGACTGATAAGGGAGTGCTTTCTTCATTTTGAAAAAGTTCCGATTATTCGAATGGAGCGCGATTTGGAGAACAGTATGAGAAGTGGCAAGCAGAATATTCCAGCAAATGTCAAAAAAGTCACATTGTTTTGCTGGCAAATCGAAGTTTGTGGAATCCAGCGAATTTTTTACCGTTCCGGTATTATATTTAATGCGCGATATACACACTATATTCATCGATGATGGTGATGTTAAAACATTCAATGTTATTCAACAATCAGAACCTTTTGTTTAAAATTTAAATAAAAGCAAAATTGATTGTGTCGGACACATTCAGAAAGAAATGGGCACTAGACTACGAAAGCAAAAAATGAAGGAGAAGAAACATGGTGACGATAAAACTGTCAGTGGAAAGATTTGCTTTACGGATGACATAATAATTAAATTGACAATTTGTTATGGAATTGCCATTAGAAAACACTGCAGTTTTGTAAAAGGTATGCTGAAAAGCAGCACGAGCAGTTTTTTACTACAGACCTTCAATCAGTGCGAAACCTCTTCATTATTTTTGGCCAACAGGAGAGGATTTCGTGATGTACATATCAGTGATAGTAATTTGATTTGAAAGTTGTGTCCTTATAAGGTATATCTCCCAGATTCTCAGCGTGCCTTCGTGGTGTAATGGTCAGCACACTGAGCCGGTAATTCAGAGGTCCGCGGTTCGATCCCCGGCGAAGGCAATGTTAATTTTTCACCTCTCCTGCTTGTAATTAACCTAATGTCTCTACACTGGCGCCCGAACTAAAAGGGTTGTGGATGATGACTCTCCACACCCAGGATTTGGCGACTAGGTCCCCTAAAACCCTAGTCGCCCTTTAAAAAGGGGAGTATATAAGGTATATCTCCCAGATTCTCAGCGTGCCTTCGTGGTGTAATGGTCAGCACACTGAGCCGGTAATTCAGAGGTCCGCGGTTCGATCCCCGGCGAAGGCAATGTTAATTTTTCACCTCTCCTGCTTGTAATTAACCTAATGTCTCTACATCCTAAAAATTACAGTTGTGTTTAAACAGTGCCTTGAGTACAAATTTGAAATTTTCTGAAAATGCACTTCGTTTTCCCTTCATTAAAAGTTACTCTGTTCTATTAGCAAAATAAATTAAGGAACATAATCAACTATGTATAGAGATATAATACTGAAAATTTCATATATGTATGACTATAACAATACAGCTCATTAAAATTCGAAAATAGCCAAAACTTCCACTCTCCAAGTTGTATAAAATTGATGATTATTCTTAATACTGTTACAAGAAAAGACAATAAATTTCATTTCATACATTTTAATTCTTATGCTTGTTTTATTTTCTTACCTCGCTTTGAGTTTTTTATTGCATTAATAATAATAATAATCACTCTTCACTTTCTTCTCAATTAATTAACTATTGGCATATTCTGTTTTATTAAATTCGTAAATTTAACCATTAAAAAAGTCGTCACGTGCATGGGCACTGTTTAATCACCTAGGGCAGACAATGCACAAATGCAGTCATGCTGGGGAAGATAATGGAGTGGATGTAAAAGGAATAATAAAGCGGAGCCCCTTGTGACTGTTTAGTGGATACGGGAGTGAATGTCACCCTCGCGAGACCTGACATCGCTCACTAGATAAAAGCTAAGTGGATGTACTATATTTTAGGCGTAGTGCAACTGGGAGAGGTTAAAAGTTCAGGAAAATTTAAATGCACCTCTAAAGCAAAAGTAGATTGTAATGAACTTCTGTTTTCGTCGCACGCGTAATGGATTGTTTTATGCTTAGACAAAGCTTTCAAAGAAACATGTTTAGATTTGATATATGAGGGAAATTTATATCGATTAGGAAGGAAAAGGAAATATTTCGCTAGCACTCAGTTTCAGCTATTGCAGTTGAACTATCTGAAGAGCATTATAAAGGATAAAAACGCTGAAGAACTCTACAATATTCAGGCAATAGTTCTGCCGAAGATCGAAACATAAATAAGAAACCTCACCGCCATGGGTCTGCCTTTTGCGCCATAACTGGAACTTGCTGCCCTTAAACTTATATTCGAAAAAAATGTATGTAGTATAGCAAGTAATCCCTTCTTAATGGGCATCTAAACACCATGCTTTCTTATTAGTAAGAAGAAAATTCCAATACATCATAACGGTACTGCAGAAGCTGACTGATATCTGCAGATTACAGTATGAAAATCTTTTATACTGTTAACGGATGAATGCATGAAATAGCTCTGATATCAAAAAGATAAGTTTTTCTGAAGACCCAAGAATCAAAATAAGATACTAAGAGACATATGGAGATATTTAAGTATCATCGTATTCTCTCGCTGCTTTGCTTTTACCAATGACGTTTAGCATAAGATTACATTTTCTACTGACTGATATCTTATTTATTATAATATGGGCTGTTTTTGACATAAGATCCAATGCAATAGGAGAGATGAAATGACTTTTTCAGCTGAAAACAGAAAGAGAAAATAACATATAAAGGTTTTGCCCATGCTTGAATGTATTTCAGAAAATTTAAATTAGATAGCAAAAGATTATATAACCGACTTAAGTTCTGCATTAAAAATTTAAATATCTTAGAAATATGGAGCATATTTTTTAATGTCCACTTTTTTTTTAATTCAGAGAAAATTATTCATCGCCTAGTTTCTAATGCCAAATACTTAGTTTGGTGTCGTTTTTAGTCTTCTTCTGTTCAACCCGAAGGATAATGCAACCATGCTGGATCAAACACTTTAATAATTGTTTTAGGTCAGAAAGGTCCATTTTTTGTTTATGAAATTTACAGAAAATCTCTGAAATTTTTTTAGATTTGATTATTCAAACTAGATGCACTATAGTCATATAATAGATCTTCAGGCACGAATGCCTGAAAGTCAGACTTAATCACTTAACTTCATTAGTTAGATAAAAGTACTTTTATTTTAATCTTTAAAATTTATGTTCTTTTTTTCTCATTTATCTGTCACGACTGCAAAAATGTTTTCAGCTGCAAGTTTGGCCCATTAACTATCAGTTTGAGGTAATATTCCTAATTAAAAAATAAAGCGTAGTACTTCATTCCTTTGCAGGACAGCAATGCTACTACAAATTTTTCGATTTATTTTTCTAATTTTAAGCCTTGTACAGAGTTGTCACTGCATGATTTTTTAGAATGATATGATCTCTCAACAGGTAGAAAATTTAAAGCCATATAACATAATCTAAGTTTTCACGAATAAGAATTAAGAAGAAAAGTTTGTACGTAATAATTAAAGTACCAAGTTTATGCTACTATTTACTGCTCGTCTTTTTATGCCTAAATCCATTTTGAATACTCTGTATAAATTTGTTGTCTACTGAAATATTATATTAGCTTTTAGAATCAAAAGAATTACCACATTTCGTCGATTATATCCACAACTGATATACATATTTTAATGAAGTTTGGTATGGACATAGTCTTATATAATATAAAAAATATATATATCATACAACAGTCATCAGACACACTGATGATTGTAAGTAAGACTCATCGACATAAGAATGAAATAGACTTTGCAAGATCGAACAAAGAAGACTAATAGGGGATATGGTCCTCTTTAACAGTCATACAGCTCTCACAAAGTGAGCTCGTGCAGGAAATTATCAATTTATGGGTTCCTGTGGCAGTCAGTCCCACTCCTGTAGTAACTCTACTTTCAGGTTCTGGAAAGTTCTCAGGGGGAAAGCGACTTACATTTCCATTTCAAAGAACGTTCCAGCCATGCTTCTATAGGGCTTAGGTCTGGAGATCTGCTGATAGTTTAATTCGGTTAATATCCTCGTTTTCCAGAAAATCATCCACCATATTAGCCCTGCGTAGACGAACGTTCTCGTAGATAATTATAAACTAAGAGCCGTTGCACTCCTGAAAAGGCAAACATAGAGCTCTAAAATCTCTTCTTTGTACATTACAGCATTCATAAAGCCTCTGTTGAAGGCATGAAAGTCTTTGCACGATCCAATATGGAGCTTGCTCAGGCCATCAAACCTTAGTTGCCATACTGATCTTTTTCTCGCATGTTGTAGTGGCAGAGGGTCATTGGTTTGCTCCAGATGAAAGTACGTTTTTAACTTCGGTATTTAAATATAAGACAGACATTAATAAAAAATTTAATAAAAATTTTTCTATTGTTGTTATGATCAATGAAAATTGTACTCGTATTTGCTCAATCAACATCCAAGATTATAAGTTTCTGATAATTATTAATGATTTAGATCAGTGATTCTCAACCACTGCACCGCGGCTTTTTTGTGTGCCGCCAAATTCTTAAAGTGTGCCCCCAAATTTTAGAAATGTATATAATAAAAACTATAAGGGGTTCAATCATAGTATACGGTATACATGAGAATAGGCGAAATTCTGTTTTACATTAATAAACGCGCCAATTGTTTTATTCAAGCCGATTTTGGTGCTCTGGAGAGAGAGCGTATTTCGGAGCATTTTCGCCCATGTTCAGTACATACTTTAAATTGTGAAGTTCTGTTTGGTGCAGATGGGAGACTAGCTTACTTATCAGACACTTTTGTTTACTTTGTTTATAAATTCAAGTATGCAAGCGCCGAAAAAAAATCTATTAAACTCAAGAGATAAACTGGTGGGATTCCAAAAACAAATATCTTTATGGAAGAATAAAGCTTAGGAAGGCAATTTGGAAAAGTTTGAGTCAGTCCCAAAAGATTTTAATAAAATTATTCATAACATTGTTATTGACCATTTGACAACATTAGAGGAGAGAATTATTCATTATTTTCCAATATTAGATTTAAAAAAATATTGGGTTCGTAATCCATTTGTGATAACGAATACTTCTGTATTTGAATTAACTTTGAATGAAGAAGAACTAAATTCGCTTTCTAATAACCGAGATTTAATTTTAAAATATTCGGAAGAATCTTGGTTGAGCACTATTGTAGGTTCATTTAGATTAACTAACAGACAATTGTCTCAATTTCGTTTTTTTAGAGCGACGATGTCATCGCTTAGAGATGTCTATTAACTTTAACTTATTTTTAGATAACTAGGCACAGCTTTTGTGATACATTCTTTTCACTTGTAACTCAAGACAAGGTTAAACAAGCAATATCTTTAACTCAAAAAGTTTATGATTATTTTAAACTTTATTAACTGAAAGAGCAATTAATGCTCAAGCACTCCTTACTGGCTTTAACTAGAGCTTAATGATAATCAATGTTGTTTATAGGCTTCTTTTCCGAATTCTGAAGCTTTAATACTATCAGGAGCTGTGGCATATAACAGGCCTCAGGTAAATACAACACTTCGATATTACCTATGGATAGAAGAAAGGAAACTACTAAAAGTATGTCAGTTGTTAGGTGATTCAGATAACAAATCCTTCCTTGATTTGCATTTTTCAACTTTTATATTAAAACCAGTTATGAGAGCTAATCAGCGCCGACTCCACTTAAATGAAGGAGGCGTTAAAAGAAAACAGAGGAGAATCGTTTCACTAAAATGTTAAAATTAATGCACTAAAGGATACCGAAAAGAGCTTTTGTGAGAAAACGCAAGAAATTTATCATGCAGTTTTCTTTTCTGAAGTCAGTCTTATGCGTTTAATAGTGGTAGCAAAAATAATAAAACTGTGAACTTGAATATGACAAAGGCATTATTTTTAGCCCAAGATTCAAATACATTTTCTGCAGGAGACCATAACCTGACAGTTCTGTAAAATATTTTAATTCTTAATAATCTTTCAAAAATCGTATGATGTTTTTCATTCATTTCTTTTGGAATGATTAAACCCAATTAATGAATAATTGAAATACATCTAAAACAATATTTTTAGTCTAGAGTCTATGCATAAATATCAACAAACTTCAAAGGTTTCTGTTTCTTTTAAGAACTTCAAGTACTTAATGAACTGATGAAACTGAATGAGCATAAATGGTTCCCAAATCTTACTCTTGATGCGAAACAATCATTAAGCGAAACAATTTTTTCCGTATCAATCAATGTAAAATAGGATACTGCGTTCCATTCCGAAAGATAATACTCAAACACATTTATAATAATATACTTTATTATTTATAATATATACTTTTTTTGCACGAAAGTTGCCTAAAGACATTTGTTTTTGCCTATTCATCAAAATTTGGCGAAAATGAGACAGCATTACCGTTAAGTACACCGGCGCACATAGCTTCTGCCTTATTAGGTTACTGGTTCTCAAATTATGATGCAACAGTTTCCGACGCTTTCAGCATCTCCCTTATTTTACTGGAAGGTTGTTTCTTTGCTAAAGCTGTTTTTAAAACCTTCCCGCAGCTTCGTTCTCCTCCCCTGACAAAATCTCCTCCACAACTTCTTGCTGTGACACAGAATGCAGCTCTATAAGCTCTTCGTTGTTTAGTTCCTGGCTATATTCTTTGACAAGCTCGTTGATATCATTACTGTCTATCTCGAGCCCCCTAATCTTGGCCAGAGACGCAGTCTCGTTGATTACAAGCTCTACAAGTACTCTCTCAAACACCTCATTGTCGTGATCTATAAAGGTTTTCGGCTAAAGCATCTTCCATGCAGAAATAAGGATTCTTTTGGTGATCCCCTTCCTCACCTTGTTGTCATCTTGAGGCAAGTAACGATGGGAAAGTGTACTTTCCAAAACTATCTGAGAGTAAGTTTGCTTTCTTAAGTTACCTCAAAACAACGCTCGAAGAGGGCTTTTGTGCAGAGCCCAGAGCCTTTTTAAAATTTGAAATGATTTGTTGGTCCGTGGGCTGCAGTAAAGGAGCGGTGTTGGGACGCAGGAACTGGATCCTGATGAATTTAAATTATTCAAGTGGGTCATCTTCTGTCTGGCAGGATGTACAGAAGCATTGTCCATAACAAGCATTGCACGGAGTTGCAAATTCGGCAAAAGCAGATATTTTTTTATAGATGGACCAAACAGTTTATGGATACAATCTGTAAAAATGTGTCGTCCAAGCCTTGTTGTTACCATGGTATTTAGTTTTCTGTTCTGGATTTTATGCTTCTTGAAGGCTCATGGATTGTCCGAATAATAAACGAGCAGCGGTTTACTTTTCATATCACCACTTGCATTTAAACAGAACAATAGCGTCAGATGGTCTTTCACTGGCTTTCGACCCGGCAATGCCTCCTCTTCTGCTATAATATGAGTTATTTTCGGTATCTTTTCCAGAACAGACCCATCTCATCACAACTGAAAACCTGCTGTGGCAGATAACCCTTAGAATTCCGACGTTTCTTGAATAAGCTGATGAAGTTCTCAGCTGCTTTTTGCCAAAGCTCCGTGCCCAGCTGCTTCTCCGTGGCAACACAACGCTGTGGGTGGTGGTTTTTCACTTAAACTTTTCGAACCACCCCCGGCTTGCTTTGAATGCTTCTGCTTCATCTGTTGATGATCCTGCGTTTTCTTAATGAAGTCGGAAAAAATTAGCTTCGCCTTTTTACGAATTATAGTTTCGCCTTGAATTTGCTTCTTGCTTATCCATACCAGAAGCAATTCTTTCAAAATCGTCCAGAATACGGGGCCGTTGCTTAAAAAAACTTGCGACACTCTTTGAAGCATCAATTCCCTTAATCTTGTTCTTGTTTTTGATATAGTAACGATCGTTGATGGAGACTGGTTAAATGAGCGTGTTAGATGAACCCCGCTCTCATCTATTTTCACTTCTCAGTGATTTGGCGTTTGACGTCTACGCTTATTTTCTTCTTGCCCGGTCTTTTTTTGGCATTTTCTTAGCCTACATTCTTGTAAGCCTGCTTAAACTTTGCACTAAAAAAATACGCATAATTGTTGCTTCTAAGTTAGCGTTTTATTTCATTGTATTTTTGGTTCAGACCATAACTAGAAGTATCAGCATTCAGTAAATGGCCTAAGTAAATGCCTAGGACTAGATTAACTATTAAAAACCACACATGCTGTGTGTTGCATATTTATATTCATTGTTATCGGTTTTAGAATTGGGTTTTTATTTTCTATGTATCCATAATAACGAAACATGTTATAATGCAGAGAAAAATCCTTTGTGAGTGATTTGTGGTAATGACTAAACCTTCTAAGTGTTAGCAAAAGTGTCTTAGTATGAAATAAAATATTTAGTTTACTAGAATAAGAATCTTTTGTGTTACTTTTCTTGAGCGTTACAACACTACACACAGAAGTTGAAAAGTACTAATTTTCACAAATACCCGTAATACCGAAAACAATATCCTAGCACAAGTAAACACCCGTAACATAAGAGGTAAATGTAAGTAATTTTGACGTAAAGTAGCTATGAAAGGCAAATGTTTTATAAAGTACAAAATCACAGTAAAAAAAAAGCCGTTAATGCTCAATAATAATGTTACAAATTTTGTATATATGTAAAAAATTTTAGTGAAATTGTAATATTTTTTGTGCAATGTAACATGAGATGCTTGAAAGAGATGAAGCTCTGCAGGAAAAATAAGATTACAGGGGCAAGTCTATTTAACATTGAGGTAAATGCCTATCTCGCTAAATGTGTGAGATACTGTCAAGCCAGCGATGGTTTTGCCAACTGATTTTTCTCTCAAAAATTGGCGAGAAACCGCCAAAAGTTACCAAATTTGGCGATCATTTGGCGATATTTTGATCCGATTCCGTATAACTGTAATTGGTATTGTAATTGAATAATTGTAATTGATCCCTGTGTGTAATTGTAATCGTATCCGGCCCTACTATACCTTCCTACCTTCCAGTAATTTCGAGAACCGGAAAGTACGAGAGATTTCTCAGGGGCCAGAGGAAAACTATATAAGACCAAACAGTTTCTCAGTTGCTTTTTTGTAGTTCAGCATTGACTTCGGAGTATTGAGAGATCTCCGTGAACACGTCGCCTTTTAGATGCGCTTTGCGTGTCGGTGTGTTTAACGTTCTTAGTAGTTTGAACTGTAACTACTGATTATGCTCTGTGAGAAGAGCAGTAGGAGTGCTTTTGTGTATAGTTCCAGAATTGTAAAGTGTTTCTTTTGGTAAAAATAAATTTTAACAAACTATCACCGGGTCTGTCTGCATTCAATATATTATGTACCCGTAGATTCCCGTAAATTTAGATTCTTAAGAAATAACTGTAATTAGAACCTCTAAATAACATAACTATTTTGTATACTTATAGCTATTACTTAACATACATAAGAGATATTAGAAGAACTAAATTAATTGTATGTCGCAGAGTTAAATCATTTTATGTATTAAATGAATGGATTGGATTGCACAGTTTAGACTGCAGCGTCTGGGGAGTTCTCGTATCTAGCACACGGAAGCTCTTTTTGGCTAGTGGTTAAGAATTTCTCTATGTCCAACGTGGTCTCTAGCAGCGCGTTTGTGATATGGACCCATAGATGTCGCCATGAGCAAAGCCTCCTCTTAAAACACCAAAAGCGCAGAAAACTGCGAGCAATAATTTTCGCTCAGCGGATTTCCGCGACATTACGGTAAAACACTCGAGAGCTAAAGGAAAGCATACCTTCGTGAAGTACTTCTTAATGGAAACTGGCATAAACTTGTTCCAGATCAGAGTTGAGGGAATGTCAAAGAGGATTTTTTTTCCTCTTTTTTTTCTCCCCCCTTTTTTTTTAAAGGAAACTTGGCCTGAAATCACGCTTCATATTGGGAAACCATGGAAACGTCTATACAGTAAATCGGTTCGCTGGAACGTGAGCCCAGGTCGAATTGCGATGATGAACGATTATACCGCTAGATCTCTGAATGGCTTTGCATTAAACGCGCTCGAAGTGTATACGAATTATTTTAAACTACATCGTTTAGTCGCGATTGAATTTGGAGCGAAAATATAAGCTCGCATTAAAAGAAAATATACAAGCAGCCTTAACTTTTTCACATATAATTATAAACTAGATCTACGTGCTACGTTTGTGTTAATATTATTAAACATTTTTATTTCATTTTGCACTTTGGAAATATTGTTTGTAGTCTGTGATCTTTATTTCATTTTGCCCTTTGGAAATATTGTTTGTAGTCTGTGTATTAATTTTGATGAAATGAGATGTTTTCTGAATTATCTGATTAAGAGGTTATTTTAAAGTCAATGCATGTACTGAATCCTCTGTTTACGTGCATAGCTACAGTATTATTCGATTATTATTCCTCAAGGCTGTTAAATTCTCACTGATTTCATGCAATCGCTCTGATATTTTTAATTGACTTAGTTACATTGTAGTTACCTTTGCTGTTATATTAAATAAATTATATTCATTATTTCTATTCATTTCTTCCCAGTTATGAAGAAACTGTAAAACATCGAGTAACTAGTTACTTTTTCTGTCACTCTTTTCATTAATTCTCTTACCCATTTTATTCCTTCTTTGATTTGCTGGTTCCCATACCCCCGTTTTTATTATGAGCTTTTTAGCTTACTCATGATGTTCGTCGCTATGGTCAAAAGTTTTCATTAATTTTCAAACGACTTTCTGATGAGGTGTCGACCTCAAATTTTGCATTCTTTGCGCATGACAGTAAAATGCGGTGAAGCGAATTTTCCAAAATTCGATTTAGAATATTTCAAAACTTAATGTTGAAACGATTTTTCTCATAATTCTCAGAATCTAAGAATCTTAAATTCTTTTTTAAACAACTATTCAGGTTTTCTTTTCACGTCAAACGTTTCGTTTGCAGTTGCAAAGTTACGATGCTACTATTTTTCTTGTTACTCTATATGTTTCTCTGATATTGATTTTATTTTTGTTTTTTAAATGTTCCCTCCCCTTCCAGCGAATGGATCTTTAAACAACTATTCAGGTTTTCTTTTCACGTCAAACGTTTCGTTTGCAGTTGCAAAGTTACGATGCTACTATTTTTCTTGTTACTCTATATGTTTCTCTGATATTGATTTTATTTTTGTTTTTTAAATGAATTTCCCTCCCCTTGCTAGAATGAATTACTTTCAAAGAAATGAAGTTTACTATAGTCTTCTACAATTTTTTTTGAATTTACTGTTAATTTCCTTTTGTTAATCTCAGCAATAACAGCCTTTAATAATTGATTAGTGTTCAAATTTATTTGCAATCAAATCTGTCATTTTTAATTTTCCTTATTTTATAAGTTTATATATATATTCTCAGCATTTTATTTTAAAAGCTAATTTTCTTAATTTTATTGTGACTTATTTACTTATGTCTTAATTTTATTTAGACTTTAATATGCTAACATCCAAAAATATATCTGTAACACAGATATAAAATTTTCACAGGTTATGAAACAGACTCTTCGCTCTCCTCGAAAATATGAATGATAAAACTTAATGATCAAATTCGCTGAAACAACCTTGTTTCAGTGAATTTGCTTGTCACATTGGCGTATTTCTCTTCTATTGTAAAACTTAATGAATTAATTAGGCAACTTTATAGAATTTATTTTTAATTTAGCGTTTACGTTTTACGTAATTAGCCAGACTTAATGTATGCTATATGTGATAATTTATGTAACGGTAATTTATGTAAAAAAAAAAATATTCCCAGCAAGTCAAACCCACGTTGGATTGGGCAAACGCAGTTTGCAAGGCACTCGCGCGGTAGCGCTATCGGAGTAACAGATTGGCGATTTTTTAACGAAGTATGTCAGAGCATGTGTATGTGGTAGCTAAGCGAAGCTCAGTCAAGATGAAAAATTATCTGTTATAGATTATATCATCCCGAGCTCAGAATCGGGATCGTAGGATTCTGAACTCTAGGACTTTTTCTGTAGAACTTTTTAGCTAGTTTTGTCATGTAGACATTAATTTTTTTTTAATATTATATTCACGGTGGATTGCTTCATTGCCAATAAACCAACGACAGTTGGTGGCTTGCCTTAGTACCGCGTTCTGAGTTACTTACAGTTTTCTAATTGCAATGTGACTAGCGTAGCCCCATACAGGGCAGGCATAAGTAATCATGGGTCGTAACATGGCCTTATAGATGAGTATTTATAGACAGAGCGCTGTAGACAGAGTAGACAGAGCGCTGCGCCGAGCAATTAGGGGGGCAAGTGTAGTTTTCCGAGCTCGGAACTTATCAAGTACTTGTTTAATGTGGGGCTGCTATGTAAGCTGTTTGTCGAGAATAATTTCCAAGTATGGGATTTGCTTGATCCATCGGATACGTCAAACCCACGTTGCTCTTAACAGTTGCTCAACACGTTCTGGAGCTGGCTATTACAAAGCTGATTGAAAAAAAAGTGTGGTACATAATCTAAGAAAATCTGTTCAAGATAGTCTAAAATCGAACATATGAATTTTTTATTCGCAGATAATATACATTCATTTAGTATAAAGTTAGAAATAATATGATATAAAGAGTAAAACTGAACATAATTCGTTATCTGAGGCATTCGAAACGTTCAATAATGACAGCAATCAGATTTATACGAAACTGGCACAAAATTAAAAAGTATCTTTGACATTGCTCATAATCCAACAGAAGTGGCAACTATTATTGTTTGCTTTCAAGCAAATTAAAATTATTTGAGGTATAGTTTTGACCTAAATTATTTTGAATTTGAATAATTTATGAACAGTGCTTATTAGAAGCAGAGACACCTATTAAAACGATTAGAAGAATATTTTTAATATGTTCTCAAACTCCATCGTAAAAACAGATACTTAGTATTATTTTTTCAATCAGCTGTTCATTGCAGTCGAAAATCTATATTTACTTATAATTTTTGTTTAGATTTTTTCCTTTAGAAATAAAGTGTTTAGATAATAACATTCTTGCTAATTTTTTTCTACTCTTGAATTTCATTATTTCTGCTTGTTAAAGTGGGGCTCCAAACCTTGCGCTTTACTCTCTATGGAGGCAAAATCTGCTAACGATATTTCTTCAGCTTATGAAATCGGTAAAATCATAAATTATCTCCGTAATTAAAATGTGGAGTTAATGTTTATTTCTTTTGTTATAATTTTCAGTCTTTTTTTTCTGCATGAAATTTGAGTTACTTGAAATTCCTTTTCTAGTTGAAACGAGGACGAAGAATTTTATTTAACTTCTCTTAAGTTTCAACAGAGGAAAAATTATGATTGATCTATAGGAATATATGAAATTTTTTCGTGTGGTGTATGTATGTACATACGCGCAAAGTTAACACAACAGCCATCGCCCACCACTTGCAATGAAACCGTCAAAAATATATTACTTGGAATCTCAAAATGAATATAGGCTGCGTTACCATCATCCTTATATTTTCGGAAGCAAAGCAACGCAGCAAGAGGTGCTGGAATATGTGAGAGGAACGGATACGGAATATATATATATCATTTCTGTGTGCGGAAAAAAGTATATTATTCATCATTTTCTGAAAAAAAATGAATCAGTGGTGATATATATCTAAAACATATAAGGCTATTTATTTCTGATAACGCATAAAATTGAAACGATGAGGGAATGCTTACTACGCATATGTCAGTAGACAGATGTACTCAAAATTTCGCACACAGATGAGTAATGGACTGCAATGTGAATTTAGGTTCTCAAAGCATCCCGAATTTCAGCCATGCCTGCTCCTGGCAGTAGTCCGAAAGATTGTGCTTATGACACTGCTAGACATATAAATGAATTCTTGATAAGAACAAAGACAAAAAATGTTTTGAATCTCGCATTTATTGTACCTTTTTAGTTAGTACATAAACGTGTTAACGCGAGGCTTATGAAATATAGCGCTGTGAAATTATGTGATGCGATACTTCATATCAATGTAGGCAGAAAATATTCAAAGATTAACTAAAGATTAACTTTGCATAAATAAAAACCACAAAAAGTTTTTTTTCAACTAGATTAAATTGATCCTTTGAAAATAAGAGCATTATTACTCCAGAACAAGGTAACACTAGAGCAAAATTTCATCTCCAGTACTTTAAATTGTTGCAAGTTGGGAGAAATGTTTTCTAAACAAAAATCAAAATGATTTAAGAAGTATTTAAGAATTAGGAATGCATATTTTGCTTTTAAGAAACTTTGCTCTCTACATGTCAGCAAAAGCAATGAAACTGAGACCTCTACAATGGGTTTTGCGAACAAAAATAAATAAATAAATAAAATAAAATAATAATATATTTTTAAACACTAGAATTAAAGTTTCTCTTCATTGATAGACTTTGTATTTTAATATATTTCCCTGCATATAGTTTTAACATTATTTATAATTATCTGCTTGGGACGGCAAACTGAAGGACCGTCCTCGGCGTAAAATTTTTAGTTTTGCAACTGTTCTAAATAGAAATTTCCCAAAATATGCATCGTGTAGAAGCTATTAGGAGCTTCAGAAATATATTTAAATGTTATATTTTTTATAAATAATGAAGTAATTTATGCTATTATCTATATAGTGACAGTGCGTACTTCTTTATATTTTTATACTGAAAATTATCTCAAAGCTATTTGTTGTCTTTTCATTTTGCTTTTGGTTACACATACATATGTATTTCTTCAAATTTTAATAAGCACAGCAAATCTTATAGTTCATCGGCTACATGTTTCGATAAATTAAAGTCATTACTCGAAAAAGAGGATGAAAGAAACAGAAAGATTCAATAACAATTACTTTTAATCGAAAGTTGCTAAGTTCGTGAAGTTGCTAAGAAAGTTGCTAATTCGTGAGTGAAACAAGTATGAACAAGTGGAAACTAAGAAGTTCTTCGCAAGCTCTGGATCAGAAGTAGCGTTTAGCTTGCATTAAAATTAAATTTTTCAAGTACAATACGAAACGCAGTTACAAGGTTTATAAAAACAAAGCAACTATGCTCGAACGCAATATTATTACTTCGGTATTTTACCCTATTATTTTCTTACACATTCATTTCTCCTAATCACAAACAGATGGCGACACTTCCGTTCCTTCTCTGCGCGTGCATGCAACTAAAACTCGAATATCAGACTTAATATGCATAATTATAGATTTAATATATGTGTATTCAATTTAATACAGTTTGAAACTGAAATTATATTCACACACACACACATACCAAAAAAGGGTAAGTATGAAATCTTATTTTGAACCTTTTCCATTATAGGACAGCATGCTCCAAACCGTTTTCTTTGGAAACTTATACGCCACCTTGGTATTTTCTTTTTCCCCCTTTTGAAGAAGAGAGAGACCTAGGTCAGCGGTTCTCAACCTTTTGACTTAAAGTCTACCATCTAAACAAAAACTGAAAATTTTTAGTACCACTGCAATTTACAATGATTATTTTTAAATTTCTCAACAGACATATTAAAAAAAGTATATTTTGCCATTTACACAACCTATTGGCTATTTGTGTAAAACATGCACATTTCTGTACTTTATGTGTTAATCTAATGATTAAATTTTCACTGTCTAAAAATGTATAATTTTTTTAAACATTTTTTGTAGTGAAATTGAAATTAGTTAGTTTTAAACAGGAGAAAAAATCGTCTAAATATTAACATCTGAAGTTTCATATTTGTTCCCAAGCGCTTTCGGAATTTTTATCTCTCAGGACAATTTTGAAAGCTGGCTTCTTCCGATTAATGACTTATTATATTGATCGTAATTTTCAATTTTTATCTGTCACAAAAGACGGTAGCACGAAACTTACAGTGAGAAAATGTTGATTATATCCATTGCAGGTAAATATTACTGTCTTTTCAGCTTACATAATGTAAATCATAAACAGAGCTGGATTAACCATTAAGCAAAATAAACACGTGCCGCATCTGGGACGACACCCCCTGTCAGAAAAGGGGCACTACGAAAAGGCGCTTAGAGACTCTAAAAAATTTCTCATTGTATGTTTCATCGTGGAATGTGTGGTGCAGCTAAGCCAAGAGCAAGAAAGAAGAATGGTGAAAAAACGCGGTACACTCTAAATGTATGTGGGGGCATCAACATCTTTTGAGTGCTTAGGGCCTTTAAAAGTCTTGATATGGCCGTGTTGGATAAAGACCATTCCTTCATCAGTGCCGCCCGGTGCAATTTCTGCGGCTGCTAAGTCATACGGCGCGTTTCCTTTCCAAATGCAAAAAATTTTGATTCCCTTAAATTCTGTCACCGGCTCTGACGCCAGCCCTTATCTCAGCTAAAATACTACTTGTTATTTATATCATCATTCGACAAAAGTATTTCGAAGCATGGATATTTTGAACATTGGTATTTTGAAGACTGATATTTTGAAAATGTTACTGATATATACTGAATACGTAGTGACATTTTGAGATATCTTTGGTGTAACTTCATTTAAAATAATGTCTCTTCAAATGAGATGTAAGAGTTCAGTATGTTTCATGTCCGATCTCATTCGAAATGGCAAACATAAACTGCATTTCGTAATCGCAAATTTGTAAGTCTTATCAAAAAAATATTCTCAGAGAAATAATTGTTTTACATGTATTGTATAAATCTATATCTATAACACACTGATTTATTAATTTTATACATGTTCAGTTTTTAAATTATTTGATCTTTTATGAATACTTAATTTTATTTATACTCTTACGAATTTTGGACGTAAATAAATAATTTTAGTGAAATTAGATGTGAAATTAATTTTTTTTAATGCAACATGAAAATCTAAAGAAGCGAAGTTTGCCGGAAAAGTAAGAATACAGGGGCAAGTCTATTTAACATTGAGTAATGGCTATTTCTCTAAATTCACGCGATATTGGCTAAGCTGGCAATGACGTCGGCCACTAATATTTGTCCATAAACTTGGCGAGAAATTGCCAAAAGTTACCAAACTTGGCGATATTTTGGTCCAGTCCCCGTTTGAGCACTGTAACTGAATAACTCTAATTGATAACTATAAGTAGCTCTAAGCGTATTCGGCCCTCATATGTTTTCCAGTAATTTCGATTAGAGATTTCTCGGCTGCCTGGAAGAAATTATGTAAAACCGGAGACAGTATCAGCTTCGGAGTAGCAGTTCTTTAATTCAGCGTAAGTCCAGAGTATTGCGATATCTCCGAGTTAGCTTCGCTGTTTAGATGCGCTTTGCATTGCATTGAGTTTAACGTTCTTAGTAGTTTGAAACCTAACTACTGATTGTATTCTGTGTTACTGTGAAGAAATGTTCCAGAACTGTGAAGTGTTTCTTTCGGTGAAATAAATTTTTTTAAACTTTCACCCGTTTTGTGAACATTCAATCTATTACGAACCCGTACGCACTCAACAGTACATAAATTTGTAATACTCATTAGCTCGTTATTTCGCCTAAGTTAAATTTCAAGTTCTTTCATCTTCTACTGATAAAATTCTATACCGTTTTACTGCTAAAGTTCTCTGTCTAGTTTTGAAGTTATACTTGCTGTGATACTGAAACTTTAATCCTTTTAGTTAGGAGACGTGAAAAATGTTCGAATCCCGGCGAGTGCACCGAACTCCGAACCTCCAAATTACGCGTTTGACGTGCTTTCAGTTACACTACGAAGGCACACGGAAAGAAGGGAGAAAATACCTTATGTACTCCCCATTTTAAAAGTCGATTGGGGATGAGAGAAACAATTGCCAGATCGCTTTCTTAGTTCGGGCGCTCTTTTCAGAGGTGTTATATTTTTTCATGCAGAAGCCACGAAAAATATGCAGTGCCTGCACCGGGAGGCGAATTCTGGACTTTCCGATTAAGTGGCGCATATGCATCCAGTTACACCACTAAGGCACTTAGAAAGGCGGGTGAAAATGCCTTATACAATTTTCTCCTAGTTCTGTTTTAGACATGAATCTTGGAGAATTTAAAACATTTACTGTCCAAATAATCAAGCATAAATCAGTCAGGCTAAAAAAATTTTTTTAGGAGGAGGAAATATAAATAAATCCTTAAAAGCTAATCACTGTTGTTCTTTTAACCATCTTTTGAACCTCGTTTAGGATAAAATTATTCAAAAGATTTATTTCTCTAACTGGTGAATTAGCCATCCCTTAAACTTTCCACATTCATCTAAACTTATAAGTTTTAGTTAACGATTTAAATTCCAATGTACAGGTGAACTTCTGTTATTCGTCAGTATTGGGACTGACGTCGTAGCCGATAACAAATTCCTCTCACCACCAGCAGGAACTAGGTGCGTGTTGCTTTATAATTAATATCTAATTTTACTGGAGTATTTGCTGAAGAATTTGCAGACACAGGCAAAATCTGAAGAAACGGGATCCTTAGCTGTTCGGTCTGGTAAAAGGAGAGAACAGGCGTCAGAACAGACAATTACTGATGTCGCAGTCGTTGACGGCACCCACGGGACCACTGTTAGCAGAATTTGAATCATTCGACGACATGGAAAATCCTACGGAAAGTTCTCCATTTCTACCTACAAAGCTGCGTTGAGGATTAAAACACGACGATTATGATAAATGCGTGGCACTTGTTCTGGTATTTCTTACCAGGACGGAAGTCAAAGACTTTTGGCCGTGGCGAACTCTGTGGGGAGATGAGGTCCATTTTCACCTAAATGAGGTTGTTATTACTCATAATTCTGGACATCCAAACAACCCCGTATAGTCAGGAAACTCATTCGTTTTGCATTCACCAAAAGTCAGTGTTTGGTATGGCTTCACAGCAGATTTCTTCATCGAAATATTCTTTTTTAAGAACATTGCCCTAACAGGATCAAAAACTTGCACCATTACCATACAAAGATGCGATATGCTGACTAGTTTTTTTTCCTTCCGCGGCTTCAGCAGAGGCAGTTGCTGGATCAAGTAATTTTTATGCAGGATGGAGCACGATCGCGCATTAAATCTATCGGTACTGCAGCTATTGCGCCTAGACCTTTACAGAAGAAAAAAGCCAATCCGCTTTTTTTTTCTACTTGTTTGGCAATCTCGCTCTCTCGTGTGACTTTTTCCTGTGCAGTTATTTCGGGAGGTCCGGACCGGTCCAAGGTCTATTTTGGTGGGGTCCCGATGTTGACAAATTTAAAGAAAAGCCTGGCTGTGCTGAACATTTTTTGGTGACTACTTAACGTTCGGCAGTCGAGAATGTTATGTACAGGATACAAAGTGGAACACGAGAAGGATTGCCACACTGAAAGAGATCTATGCCCTTATCGAGGAAGTACTTTCACTGAATAAAATGCTATAGTGAAGCGAAATATCATCTCTGTAACACTTTGGGGCAGTTAATTTGCCGCATTAAAGAAGTACTATACTGAATTTTCTTCTTTGTTATTCATTTGTCAACAGCGCCACATATGAAACTATTTTTACCACTGAATCTTTTTTCTTTTGTCGTCATCAGACCCCCCTACCAAATCTGGTAGTATTTCAGCTGATAGATCGACCTACAGATGGCTCTCTGTTGAGTCACTTTAAAAAAAATCACCGTGTACATAAGACTTAAATAATCTTTTATTATATTAGTAACAAAACATTTTTTATTTCCTTTGTTGATTTAATATTACCAAAACTTTTTTTTTACCCAGCAAACACAAACAAATACCAAGTCACATCTTTATTTCTTGCAATTCTGCTCTATTTTTAACAAATAATATTGCTCTGATAATTCAAATGTAAAAGTTTAGGTTACGACATGGAAATATTCTAATCAAATCGCGTTTGAGATTTAAAAAATTCCCGGCTCGAGCATTTATCAACCGATCAAGTGACATCATGTAAGCTTTATTTACCAGTTCTTAATTTTAAAAAAAATTGGATGTTATTTGATAGGCAAAGAAACTTTCAAATTTTTGGATTCATTTAATTGACATCCCAGGAAAGCGCTTTACACAATACAATATTGCATCCAAGAAAGTTGGACCGATATATGGATCTAAGAAATTCTGTTAAGTGGCATTTACTTAGAGAAAATGTTAATGTATGTAAAACGTTCCGTTCTTACGCTCAAGATTTCGCATCCTGAAACACTATAAAGTATGGCTAATTTAGAGAAATATTTGCTGCAGCCATCATGCGCAAATGATACAGTGAGATAAATGCACAGCTACGTTTTGAATAATTAAATCTTTTATTATTACTAAAGATACAAATCTGTGGCATTAATTTATCACGAAATATTATCACAGAAACATTTTCTTATCACATGGCTTAGCCATTCTGAAAGATCATTTTAAATATTATTTTGTATCCTATGTCTTTCATTTCCGAGAGATTAATTCTTGAATTGACAGGCCGCGTATCATAACTTATTAGCTTAAAATTGTTTCAAGTGTTAAACTGAAATCAGCTTGCAAGCATCATATTGTAATCTCATTTATAATATGAAATTTTTTTTATTTTTTAAATATTCCTTTTTAACGTTTGGAAATTTTAATGATCATCGAGGTTTCGCACTGTAATCTAAAGTTTTCATTTAGTTCAAGTAATTTTTATTCTTATTTTGGCCCCTTTTTATTCGCGAATATCTAAAACATTTTTAAAACTTTCATATGATCAAGGATAACTTGATTTAACTCCATTAGCTAATGCAATTTAGAATAACCTGTAACAGCTATAGATTTCAATTTTCTGATAACATTAAAAAGTATACTTTCAAACCTTAATTTGGCAGCATCAGTCACAGCTCATGAGTGGCACAAGACAAAAAAAAGTTTTTAGATTCTACGATTCAAATTATGCCAAACTGCCAAATTTTGCAAAAATCGCACGAGTGATTTTTAAAAAATTAGCTCTCAAAATTTTAGCTCTTCAATGTTAATTGAACTGAATATAGATTTATTAATATCTCTTTTTTTATTAAACTTACTTAATTCCTTCTTTCACATTTCGAAATTTAGGCTCATTCCAAACAAAAGTTGCCCATTTTTTATGATTTATTTTTAAAATTTATATTTTTAAATAAGTTTTTTTCAAAAAAAATTTCTAAAATTCCGTAAATTTCCGTAACTTTAAAAAAAATTGAATTATAATCTATAAAATCTTTACCATCATCTTAAAGCAGATGTATTTCTAAGCATATCTGCAAAAAACTAGAGTTTTTTATTCCTAATTTCCTAAGAGATAAGTGAATCTATATATATTTGCGCGCTTTGAAATTTGGCATATTTCTTAAAAGCGATTATAACACAAATGTGGTTTACACACTTTGTTAAAATTATTTGAAAGTATGAACGATAACTTTTTTTCGCTAGTTTGCAATGAAAAAAACAAGAGCAAAATAGATTTCTATAAATTAAGAAGTTCGCCAAGTAAATTATTTTTGGCGAAAACTGAAAAAAAAAAAAAATACGACGCGATAAATTTTTGAATTTCTCCGTAAATTTCGAACAAAATTTAATATTTAGGCATAATTTGAGTCGTAGAATCGAAATACGGAAAAACATTGGCATGTCATTTCAGAAAAAGTCCGATTTTGTGTCAAAATACCTATGTTAGAATGATGCTATATATAAATCTAATATATATCCAAGTCACGCTTTTTTTTTTTTTTTTTTTTTGCGCTGTGTACATCTTTAACACTTAATCCATAATCCGTTAAGAGTTCACTTAATGGCAGTTTCATAAGCCTTCCTGTATAACATGTGATACAGGATAAAATCCAAGATACCGTCCCTACTGAAGCTTGCATATTTAAAATTCCTAATATGTCGTATAATCTATTCGTACGATTCAAATATAGTTTCAAGTCTAGAACTATCGAAAATTATTTAGCTGTTATTTTAGAGGATTTTTTTGTTTTTGACTTTTTGCTACCTGCTGTAACAGATACAAATTCATTTTAAAATTCTCAGCAGCTGCAAGCTGCATTGCATTTAGCGAGGGAACTATAAGTAATTTTACTTACAGTTCACTGATTTTATCAAGTTGAGATTGCGCTACGCTGTTGGTATGTTATGAGGTACAGAGATTCTATTTCATCAATACTTATAAAGGTTTCTAGGAAATTTCATTATTTATTTCAAATAATTTATCATGTTTATTTATAAAAGCTAAGCACAAATTTTCTAAAAACTTGACAGTTGAAATTATTCTTTCAACAATGGCTCGGAGGTCGATAATTTTTCCGATCGTAACACCGTTGCTGTTCCTTGCCAGCTGTACAATTTATGTCAAGGTCTGATTTTATCATGTACTTTTACAATTTTGCATATGCTTTATATTCGTTTCATGACGTAATAGTGGCATTCTTCCAGTCTAAAATACCCGACTGTCTGTCCGCTTGTTTTGTTTTAAGATAAGATACTCGCAAGAAAAGTAAAACACATTATCGGTTGTTATATAATAGATTAATTAAGTATTCTTCTGTGAGTTTGTATGACATACTGATTTCCGATAACGCTCGTTGTGCAGTTTTCATTTAGTTTAATAGTTTGGAAAATACAGTACTATTTATTAACAATGCTATTTTTGTTATTTCATGACCGACAACAATATAAAAATATTAAACTATATTTTAACTTTATTGTATCCGAAGTTTAGGTGCATGCGCGCATCGCACCCCTACTAGAACCGCCTCCTATTATTTTATAAAAAATATTCTTCAGAAACATTTGTAGTGAAGTTAGAATAACTAAATAATTCAGAAGTTAAGTAATTTTTTAAAATCTCAGCCATTGGAAATGTTACCGCAAATGTGTAGCAGAATGCAAAGCATTGGATAATTATTGATATTAAGGAAGAAGCATTTGCTGAACACATAATAAAAGTGATTGATATGACGGATGGGTTTTATGGCGTGGCAATGCTATGTGAATTTTGTTTTAAATATTCGAAAATTTTAACATATCTCGTTCAGAGGACCGTATGGGTTTTTTTTTACTGGGGAGTGTTAAATTTGGCAAATAGAAACAAAACAAGGCATGACTTAGCGCATCCTTTAAAGCTGACTAACATGATTTTTATTTACCGTATAATTAGGCATATTTCACCTGTAATTCCGGCGCACCTGTAATTTTAAACTACATTTAAAAAAATTTTAGGTATATTTGGTGTATAACGCGCACCATTTTCTTTACGAAGAAACCTGAATGATACATGTGTGATGCTGTTGTCTTCTGAAGTCATTCAATCGAAGATTATCGCAGGCTTTCGAACAACGATATACTGAACTGACAAACGATAAGGGGAACAATATGTATGTGGGGGAGGGGAAATGCTTGAGGCAGCAAATCTGGAAAGAGGGTTGGTTGTATTCAAAGCAGATGCGCACAAGAATGTTATTCTAGGGTTTAGAGAAAAGAACGGCATAATTTGGGATACGAAGGTACTTCAGACCCGAATGAATTCGCGGGATTAGGAGTCAGAAGTTTTCTCTTTCTGCAGTTATTTGAAGTCGTGATTTTGAAGTCATCGAAGGCTTTTGAGAATCGCATTTTCGTTAACTGAAATACGGTTGATCTAGTATTCCTTTTAGTAGTAAATATGGCTTCTGCCAAATAAAACAAACATGTGCTAGTTTCAAATGCAAAGTCATTCAATTTGCGAAAGAAAGTGGAAATTCTGCTGCAGCAAGTATGTTTGATATTGGTAAAAGTTCCATACGTGAGTGGAAGAAATATAATATCACAATAATTAATATGCCAAAGAAGTAATGTGATTTTCGGAAAGAAGAAATGAAATGGCCTATCCTAGAAAAAAATATTGCGAACTGGGTTCTAGGAAATGGCTAGAATCGCCAGTAACAGCATTTAGGTACGTGTAGAAATCAAATTTTTGTATGCTCATTTTTTCCTTATTTTTGAATCTATCAATCTTATATCCGGCGTTTAACACACCCCCGTAAATTTCGATCTCATTTTTTGATCGCGGAATACACGATAATTCATTTAAGGTCCCTCATTTTAAGTATTCCTTATCATGTTCCTTCAGTTTCTCTTTTGCTGCATGTTTGCCAATATCTATCCAAAATAACTGCCATTTTTCTCCTCTAAAAATACAGAAAGAAATAGAAAGACGAAAGCAACATACATGAATAATGAATAAAAATTCCTTACAATACATTGCTTTAATTAAAATCCTTTTTCTTGGCCTCATTTTCTGTAGTCTTGCCTTTGCCGTTTCCAGCCTTTATAGCCACCTTGAAAGAAAAGTTGAACTAAAGACTGACGGTTTTCGCATTATGCTTTAAGTAGTAAATTTATATATTGTGTATACAGAATGTAGTTTGTAAATTTACTTTCCATAACCAATGTTTTAACTACATTGCTCGGTTCGAAAGGATTCTGTGGAAAAAATGCTCAATAGGTTAGAAAACAATACGTGATCTAGTAATGTAGCTTAATTATTGAATTAAAGAATGCTTACAATGGGAACGTTGAATAAAATAACAAATCCTTTGCAATTAAAAGATTATTTTTAGCAAGTAAAGAAGTAAAGTTACTTTAAGTTTCTTTTCTTTTTCTCCCCCTTTTCCTTTCTTTTCCTTTCCTTTTCTTTTTTTTTTCTATGCCTACATACTAAATTGGCCCTCATAAAGACTGACAGAGTAATAGAACTGATTTTATTAGTCTGTTTTCTAATGAATTCACAATAAATGCTCATTTTAGTGAAATGTGGAAATTAAGTGGTTAGTTTGTAGAGACATTAGGTATTTTTTGAAGCAGAAAACATGAAAAATGAGCAATGCCCTTGCCGGAACTCGAACCACGGATCTCTCGAATACGCACCAAGTGTGCTGATCACTACACCACGAAGGCATGCTAAGAAGGCGGGAGCAATACCTTATATAATCCCCCTTTTAAAGGGCGTCTGAGGATTAAGGGACCCAATCGGCAAATCCTGATGGTGGAGAATCATCGTCCACCCCCCTTTTTTTTAGTTCGAGCGTCACTGTGGAGACAATAGTTATTTTCTGAAAGCAGGAGAGATGAAAAACGAGCAATGCCCTCGCCGGGACTCGAACCACGGACCTCTCGAGTGCACGTTGAGTGTGCTGACCACTACACCAGGAAGGCATGCTAAGAATTCGGGAGAAGTACCCTATAAGTTAACTAAACAAAGGAAATTAAACCATTGCTTTTGGAAATTTAAGCAGTCACTGAACAATGTCTGAAAAATGTTTACAAAGAAGCAAATCGATTCAAAATGCAGTCTTCAGTTGCCCAATTCTAGACAGCATTTCATACTTTTTTAGCCATTTTTATAATAGCAAAGCAGAACCTGCTTCAAAAATTTAACACTGTCACTATAAAATCTTGAAAACGATATAGAATTTTGACAGAGAAAAATTTCAAACAATTAAATGATGGTAAAGAAAACTCAGCCAATTACTTAAAAGAAATTTTTGCCTTCCTTACTCCACACCTTCGTTGTGTAGGCACCCCCTAGCACACCCACCTAGCAATCGAAAGATCTTAAGTTCGAATCCCGACGAAGACATAGTTTATTTAACGTTATCTCTATCGCCGAAAATATATAAAGATTGCACAGCATGAATGAGAAATCTTTCTCAATCCAGATTTAGAAATATCAAAAACTGTGCTTATTTTCGGCTATTTGAGCTAAAATAAATAATGATATTTCAGTGACAGAACTGTTTTTAATAATCTGTCCTCTAATGAATTCACAATAATTACTCATTTTAGTGAAATGTGGAAATTAAGTGGTTAGTTTCTAGAGACATTAGGCATTTTTTTTTAAAGCAGGAAGGAGGCAAAATGAGCAATGGCCTCGCCGGAACTCATTTATGTTATAAATCATTATTTTAAATCAATTATGTTATAAATGAGTTGTGTTTATTGTGTATAAATGAGTTGTGCATTGTTATAAATCAATTATGTTATAAATGAGTTTACTGGACCATGAACGGAGTTTTAAATTTGTATTATTGCTAAATTTGCTAATACTCCAGATATTATTACTTTGTACGTTTATAAGGCATTTCTTCCTCCTTCTTCGTATGCCTTCGTGGTGTAGAGGTCAGCACGCTCGACCCGTAACCGAGAGGCCCGTGGTTCGATTCCCGACGAAGGCTTTGCTCATTTTTCATCTTTCCTGCTTCGAAATAACCTAATGTCTCCACACTGACGGCCGACCTAAAAAGGTCGCGGTTGATGATTTTCCATCAACAGGATTTGGCGATTGGGTTCCCCAAACCCCAGTTCCCCTTTAAAAGGAGGAGTATATAAGGTATTTCTTCCCCCTTCTTCGTATGCCTTCGTGGTGTAGTGGTTAGCACGCTCTGTGGTGTAGTGGTTCGATTCCCGACGAAGGCGTTGCTCATTTTTCATTTTTCCTGAGTCGAAATAACCTAATGTCTCTACACTTCAAGAAATCTAAGAATGAACTAATAAGATATGGGAAAATAACAACGTGGTAATTTGTTTTACGTAACAGGAAGCCTTAAAGAAACTATTGAAATGAAGAATGCTATTAATAAGTAAATTCAGAGTTACATAATTCACATCCCTCGATCTTGATATAGAAAACGAATTTTCAACTATAGGCTTGTTTGTAATACATTAATACAACATTAAACTGATGGTATTATCCTCCCACAAGCAAAGCCGGCACTAGAGCTGGTGGAGCCACACCGGTATGCAGAAATTAAACTCAGAATTTTTTAAAAACATTTTTAATAGATTTATTTAATTATTTATTAAGGAGGTACCGGATGGCATAATTTAGAGGGGGCGGCGAAAAGCCTGGTGTCGGCTCTGCTCGTAAGTAGAAGTATTCAGGTTCATTGATTGACAGATATGTAAAATCATTTTCGTACTAAGCTGTATTTCCATGTTTAGCATTTACAGATAAAAATCCGAAGTCCTACGAGTGAAATAGTTCATACACAGATGACTTTGAATTGCGTTTATGTTGATGAGAAAATAAACATATGCAATATAGAAAAAGCTCTTCTTAACATTTATTAAACTATCATTTCTAAATCTGGCATATCTTACTGAAGATATGTCTCCAGCGGAAAGTTCACTAGTTACAGTTGGTTACATTCACATGTTTCTCTCTAAAGAAGGTAAGGTTACAGCGCAGATGATCAAATAAAGTATTTACAATAAAAATCCTCGAAATCATTTAAAAAATAAACTAAAATCAATTGATAATAAAACGCACTTAACACGATCTAAGTTATGTGTATTAATCTACTCTTAAGCTTTATGCCTAAACTGGCCAGACGTATGAAATATGATAATGAAGCATGATCTGAAATTGGTTCTTCACTCAGGTATTTCGAAACACATTAAAGCGCAATTTATGGTAATAAATATACGAGAAAGAAAGCTCCTGAAAGTAATACGGTCAAAATTCAACTTTTTTTTAAAAAAAAGAAACTCCAAACTAAGGATTCACAAACTTTCTTAACAGAATTCTATACCACATTGCCAAAAAGCTTCAAATTATTACTGCTCTTTAAGCTGCATGATAACACTGTTTTCAAGTATCTCCAGTTATAAATTAATTCTTGAGTACAGAAATTATCATGCCTTGAAACTTTCACATCTTAGTAAGAAATTATCATAATGTGAAGCACTTGTAATGAACAATAACTAAATTTTCACTGGTAATTTCGCTTGATGTGGATCAACATGCTGTAAGCAAATCCTTTATTTCTTGTTATACTTCAAATGAAAAGGCAGTTTAATCAGAAGCAGAAAATGGACAAGATAGTAATTTCATACTGAAACTTTCATATTTGCGAACTGTGTAGTATACCACAGCAAATTATTTTTATTGTAAATCACAAGTGAATACTATATAATCTAAAATTATGAAGCAGAAGGTAAATTATCATAACTCCTGCCATGAAATACGGAGAGAATTAAGATATCATCTGGTCAAATTTATTTCTATGAACGTATTAATGAAGCATACTACTTTTATAACATTCTCTGCAGAGTTCCATTGCATTTTATTAAAATCCACTATTCGTATTTTTAAAAACGGTGTCTGTTCATAAGAATGACAAAGTAAAATAATTATTTACTATCACGTCTTATAGAAAAGTGAAGATATTTTCTGTTTTCCCACGTTTATAGAGACAAATCTTTCCTGAAGTAAACTGGATACCGTATACTGATGTAAACCAAAACGATCTTCAGGCAAAAGAGGCAGGTAACACATTATTATTCCACTGAAATTAATAGAAATTTGAATCGGCGTCATAATTTTTAATATTTTACCATTATTTTCATAACATATGAATCAATATATTTCAGTAATCAATTTTTGAACATGGTTAGGAATGTGCATTTGAAGTTTACACAGCATGTAAACTTAAAAGGTATTTCCAAGGATACGCGTTCAAGGCTGAAATACTTCATTTAGAAGTACGTACAAATACAAGATATTTTCCAGTTGGTATAAAATTATTGCACATTGATTGATCACTAGACGTTTTCCAACTCAAGAACGAAACATTCAGTTGTAATAAAAATGGCTGTTTTATATACACTTCCAAGTCTTTAATTTTTAGATAATTAAAATGTTAAAAAATTTAGTCTTCATTGTTGTGAGAGTCATATTTTTGTCTCGGAGTAATTACCATTTCGTTCTTAATAGCAACGACGTTTATAGTATAAATAGGTTTTCTGAAGACGAGAAAATAGTTATATATTATTTTAATTGACTGTAATCAAAGCTTCCACGCAAGACGAACCATAAGATCAAAATATGCATCTTCATCTATACTAGCACTAACGCCCGTGTAGTAATCAATGAATTCTTCTTTCGTTACCTGTAAGAAAAGAAAACTATTATTAGCTGAGCTTTTAAAATAAACGGAAAACTTAATTTTTAGTATAAATAAAAGAAGTTGTTAACTGAATCACTTAATAAAAGAAGCTGTTAACTGAATCACTTAAATTATCACACAAAACACACTTTTGAATGGCTCCTTTAACGTGCGTTTCAATTGCAATGTAGGTGCAATATTTGATAAGAATTCAACTATGTAAACAAAACCAGATCGCAGATGAGAAAAGAAAAAGTTAATAACTGCTGCAAGTGCAATTAAACTTCGTAAAAACGTAGCTGAAATATTCAGAACGCAGATCATGTAAAACAGATTACAGTAAATCGCCTAAAACAAACTGGGCATAAAAAATGAATGCGAATAGTAACTGCATGCACGAACAGATTAATTAATTAGCATTAAGGCCAGTGTAAGAATTAAGAATAGCAGCCATTCAGCACGAATAGATGAACAGCGATCATGTACCAAATCGAGACATTTTTGGCCTTTGGCCAAAATTTCCTGCTATTGCTCGAGTGATGAATAATGCACGTAACGAAACCTTACCTGGTACTACAAGAATGCTACCTACCTTAGGATTAGGTAAGTACTACATACTGGTCTACAATTAGAAGCTGATTTCAGAAAATACTCTCTCTATACTACGATATAAGCGTGGTTCTGCAAAAAGTCCAGATACGCCGTGACTGCAATGTAAGTTTTCAAAAGTGATTAAAAGATATAAAAAATGGTATGAAATAACCATACCACCAGAAACCGACCTCTGCCCAGGATGACGTACTTCTGTTAGGTGTCTCTACGAAAAATTACAAAAATAATAAGAGATAGTTAGACGAAATTACATAGTGATAGTTCTTGAAGTGTTAGGAGTTACAGCATTCCTTTTGTATGTGGCTTTCCTGGTATAATTATTAGCATATCTAGCTACCAACGGGTATCCGAATGGGGTGCATGTTAACTCGTCAGCAAGTGGATTTTCTTACTGGGTCCAAAGCCTTTCTCCAATCTATATTTAAATGATCAGAATGTAAGGAATTACATCCTTTCTTCAGTACATGCCCTTTCGACTTAGTGATAAGTTCTACCTCATTTTTTGGCATAGGTCTAGATCGTTTAATTCGGCTTGCCTTATTATGTGAGGCTGTCTAGGTGAAACACCGGGCGAGCAATCAGACGTTGACGGCATGTTTATAGCATGGCAAACTTCAGTACTTTTTCCGATTCCGAGTCAGAGGTATAGGTTTCCAGCGGTTTAGAAATTATCAAATCATTGTGGGGTATTGGTCGTATAGCGGATAGTATATTTCGATACATCATTACGAATAGTATATTTGGTTACATCAAGGATAGTATATCTGGACACATTATACATTATTTCTTTTTCTTCAAAACTCCCTTTCCCTGTCCTATAAGAATCACTCACATGATCTCCACACCATTGGGACCGCAAAAGCCATAGATATTTTTTCGTGAATTAACCAGTTTTACAGACCAGAAACACTCGAATTGCAGCAAACGTGTGGGCCTAAACTTGCCCTGATCTCCCACTTTGCAGCTGAAATAGAAATTGTAAGCTTTTCAACCCTGTGAGACAGGTTTCGTCTCTGAGACGCAGAGGTCGTCTCACCATAACTATAACAAAAACTGTTATTAACACATTTACAAGGCGTCTTGCTCGAACGCTGTCTTACAACCTATTCACGAAGTGCTATGCAACACTTTGTGCCAACAGCGTCATCCTTCAAGGGTAGCACATCGGGAGGATGAGTTCATATATTGGGGATATTTCATTAATACGCGGATAAATGCTAGTCCATAGATCTTTGAAACGTGAACTAAACAATTTTAACAATTATTTTCATGTTTGGTTGATCAAAATTAACTGATATTAGTTGTTTTTATCTCTGATTCTTTTTTTCCTGTTTACAAGTGGTACTGGCTGAGAGATAACAGTTTCACTTCTTTACATTTCTTCACCGCCATCGCATTATGTCTAGACTTAATTACGTCATGTCTCTTTAATACATTATATATTTTATTAGTTACCTTGTAAGGTTTATACTAATTTTATTAACAGTTATTTTAAGTTATGCAACATTCCTATCTATTCTAATTTCAGCTTACAATTTCCTACCAGAATGTAATTTCAGAAGCGCAGTGAATGCAAATGTGTAAGAGTCATATTTAAGTCGATGCTTCACCGACTTCGAGAGAGAGAGTCTGATTTTTATGACTAGCGCGTGTTTATCATTTGGCTACGTTCTCTCTTAGCTACTACGCTCGGCCATACTTTAGGCCTTTGCTTGGCTTCGCCGATTTAACTAATATTTAGGGGCCAACTACTTAGAAACCTGATAGCTTCGGCTATATCTTTCCGATCGCTTTAGCTAAGCTTAGTTTAGTTTAAATTCATAATTATTTAAGTTCAAGCCCAAGTGGAGGCTTTGCGTATACTCCGAGTTAGGAGTTGATTGCATTTATTCTGAGAAATAAATGGTAGTTAACCCATCTTACGTCTTACATGTTTGTTCACACACTTAAAGCGATTATTCGCTTGTTAGTGTTTGTGAGGTTCTAAGATTGAACATTGGAATTAAATAAGTAAAACCCCACAACCTTAAGTGAAAAATAAAGCAATATTCCTTCTGCACTGTTAAAATGAAATGCCAAAATATTAGACGTGCCCAATTAACAATAAATAGTTCTAAATATAACTTAATAAATTGAGTATGCAAAAATACTCATATAATTAAATATTCGAATAATTGCAGATATTAGACGTAATACTGAGTACACAAGATGTCGGAATCGCTGCGAGGGTATATTACACCAGTCATGTTTGACAGCTTTTCACAAGGCTGCTCTATATTTTATATATCTTTGCAAAGCAGTTAGTAAGATCTGCATCGTGCTTCATTAGTGTATACTAGAGTTTAAATCAAGTGAACAAATTGCCTGTAGAAAATCTAGAAATCAGCAGTATTTTCACAGATCTGTGTCATCGTAGCTCAAGCCGTCAGAGGTTTTATTATCCTGCTGATACAAACCATAACCACCGGTTAAGGGAATTAATACAGAAGTTTAAATGGACTTTAGTGACTACTATGTACGTCGCTTTTATCAGAGAAGGTTACTGTTACATTAGTTACACTAGACCTTCCGAAAGCAAGTACTGAAACCATGAAAAAAGCACTGCTAGCTTGCAAAACGTCTTATTGACATGATTGATGACTGCATCATATGGTCTCTTCTGCACACGAATAAATGTCATTAAGAGGAGGAAAAAATTTATTCGTACTATCAGGTCACACAACATTACTGATTTAAACTGTGATTTGTGTTTCATGTGAGAAGCAATACCCGACGCCGTGACATCAACAGGCATATCTGCCGAAGACTAGAAAACTTCACGAAATGCAATTCTCAATGCATGGTGCATTCAGTGATGGTATGAGTATCAGCAGCATTAAATGGGACCTCTTTTAACCTACACTGGTGTCCAAAAGATAAGCATAATTGATAATTATGTGAATAAAGAAGGAACTGTAAATCAGAATGGCGGGAAACGTGATATGCGAGTGTAAAATGGTTATAAAATAAGGAAGCAAATCAAAAGAACGATAATATATAATTTTATTATCCAAAGTAGCAGTCTGAAAGAAAACTCAGAATAGCAAGGGTTCACACTTTAAGGAAAAATGAAAGAAAACATTAAATAAATTACTGATGCTGCAGTTTAATAAGGCGTGTGGTCACCTCTGACAGCCAGGCACGCTGCACAGAGATTTACCATACTTGCTATGAGATGATGAATGAGTTGTGGGCTCAAACGGTTCCAAGCTTCTTGGAGAGTTCTCTTCAGTTCTGTAAGCTTGGTGGGTGCGAAAGGGCTGCAATTTGTCTCCCGAGCATATCCCATACATGCTCGATAGGATTTATATCAGGGGAGTTCGCAGGCCACGACATGCGCTGGATGTTTTCCGTTTCAAGAAAGTCATCAACCAGCACCGCTCGGTGACATGGCGCATTGTCATCTATGAATATGAAGTCAGGACTGACAGCACCTCGAAACAAGCGAACATAAGGCTCAAGAAGGCTCAAGGCGTCTCTGCATCTTTGACTAGTCACAGACCCCGTGTCAACGAAATGGAGGTCTATGCGGCCGTCCATCATGATGCCTGCCCATACCATTACTCTTCTTGATGGAAAATGATGTCTTTCCGATGTGTTTCTTGGTTCCCCGTTCTCTCCATATCGTTACCCGACGAGAATCAGTACTCCGACTAAACCGGGATTCGTCACTGAACATCACATTGGCCCACTCTCCCACACTCCAGTGTTGATGTTTCAAACTCCAGTTCAAACGAGTGCGTTTCTGTGCAGACGTGAGGGGAATGCAAACTGATCTTCTGGCATACAGACCAGCATGATTGAGTCTCCTGTAAACAGTTTGTCTCGAAATCTGTGGCGAATGTAAGCGCCAAACCCAGTACTCTGGTAGTACTGCCCCTCTGACGTCGAGCCCTTATTACCAGATATCGGTCTTGGCGAGGGGTTATAATTTTGGTCGACCTGATACTGGTCGTCGGGTAACATCTCCCGTTCTTTGAAACCTCCGCCACAGTCTTGAGATCACAGACTGTTTCACATTCAGAATTCGAGACACTTCGGTTTGTGATCGTCCGGATTCCAGCATTCCAACGATTCTTCCTTTCGCAAACATCTCCAATTGACGTCTTTGTGCCATCATTCACCTTGTTTGGTGGTTAACAACGTTTTTTCGCACAGCAGTTGCCCGAAACTTGTCTGGACTGCCTATGCTGCGTGAATCAGTTTCTCTGCGTTCCGACATGCGCAGGTGTTTCGCGCAGGACGTAGTCGACTGAAAAGTTTTGCATAAACCCAATGTTTCTTCTTCACCCAATTAATATCCGCAAGAAATTTGGAATAATTTTACGAATATTTACTCCATGTTTTTCGCATTTTACAATTTATGCTTAACTTTTGGACACCAGTGTATATTATTTTCTTTCGGTGATTCAGTCAGCACTGGAG
>KK122043.1:844991-883574 GCA_000611955.2 Stegodyphus mimosarum | reverse complement strand
CTAATTTTTGACTGAAATTTATATAGTTTTAGTATATTTTTGCTATTCTTGCCCGTGGAAAGAATAGCAAATCCATTCCCCACTTTCTGGACAGAAAGGTCCATCTGGGCGCATCATTTGGTCACTGTCAAAAGTGATCAATCGTGCATAGGACTCATTTCTATCAAACTTAATTGAAGAACGATTTTAAAAGCTCTGCAGTGTTATACATCTATTATTCCCTTGCAGTATTCTGGCTCTTTAGTTTAAGTCACGTACTCACACAGCTTTAGTCCACAACTTAGCAATGAATTTGATAAAATTTAATATAGAAGATTATATCAATGAACATGGGTTAACTTTATTGATGAAGATAGGTTAATTTTATTAAACAAGACAGTTGTCGTAAGTGGTAGATCCAGTTTTTTTTGGAAAAGGGGTTAATCAACGACAAATATTATTCGCTGACTTGGATGTAACAGCAGTAACCTTTCAAAAGTAAAACTTATTTATGGCATCAAGAACATCAGAACAAGTGATATGATCTGTGAATCTCAAAATAAGTTTAATGAATAGTTTAATGAATAGAGCATCGTTTGAATGTTACTAATTCAAAAATAATTGTGGAAGTTCTTTGTTATCTTTTGCATCTTTAGATACAGTAAATAAATAAAAATATAAAACCTATATTACCATTGTTTGAAACTAATAAACATGTTGTCGTTGCTTAGTATTCTGTTTTGAAAACATAAGTGAGGAAATGGAATTTAATATCTTGTATGTTTAATGAACTATATTAATTAATGTTATTACCGTTCCGTCTGGATTACCGCCAACTTCGAAATTTGCAAGAAATCTCAAGAATAGTTCTTTTTCACTCAGCTGGCCATTTTGGTATAATGGATGATAGGTAACATTGTATACATCCTTTAAGTCATGATAGGTAACTATTCCATCTCCTGTTCTGTCCAGTTTTTGAAAAGCCTTCTCTACTACTTTCAATCGAGCTGCTGACATCTTTGGCTGGAAAAAAATAGTGTATTATGTTAAACTTAACAGTTTTATTCTGATAGTATTTATAGTTCCAAAAAGGAAGATATCAGGTGTTAAAGCTGAAGTAAAAAATATGCTAAAGCTGAAGTAAAAAATAAGGAATGACGAATGGTTTTGAAAGCGTAGTGAAAAACCGCTGTAGACTGATAAGCTTCTGCTTCAATTTCAGTCAAAGCGTACCTTAAAAAAACTATTTGTGACTATACAGCAAATGTTTTATACATAGCAAAGATAATTTTAATCCTTACATGATTAAAAAAATGATACATGCATTTATTAATTTCTAAGTAAATATTTTAAGCGAAAATTTTCTCTCTTTTGCACCAAAGAAATTATATATGATATAAATATTTATTAGAGGATAATTTAAATTACCAACAGGAATATATATCATATTTCCTCACATCATATTCATTAGCATTTTAGAGAGAGATTGAAAATTTTAAAATTATTCGCGTATTTCTCGTACTCAATGCGTTCTTCCCTAAATTTTAAAATGGTTTCACCCGCGTAGTAATTGCTTTCGTTTTACCAATAAAAACAAACCTCCGCAAATTACCTGCGTAGGTCACGCCAAACATTTCCCTTCTTACTGTCGAGCTTTAAGTCAGCTTATAACAGGAACCGACCAATCACAGAGAAGCAAACACTAACTGACATTTAGTTTAAGATTTCGCTGAATCAGTTGCACATTCATTTTCTCTAATTATTTATGAATGAACTGAAGCCTAAGGAGCAGTAGAAGCAATAATAAGAAAGGTAAAGATTCAAGTTACAGGGAAGCAGAAATGAACATATCTTATTAGATATTGTATTGCTAATATTACTACGTATTTTTGTATTTTTATTAGAATGTACGTTTCTTTAAAGAAATAATATTGGGATCGTGACCTAAGTAGTTTATCCATGACTACTTTTCATTTATTGTGTTCTTACTGTAACCGAGTCGTTCGGAAATTACATTATTCACATAATTTCCCCCTCCAGATTTTAAAATTGGCAAAAAAGGGGGGAAATGCGCCAGGAAATATAGTAATTAATTTTAGAATAGTTCTTAAGTTCAATAAGGTTTGTTCTTGGGTTGTTGGAACAAAATGAGAATACTTACTGGGCATCCCTTATAATTAATCCTTAAAGACAATTCTTGTTGTTTTATTTCTGTGGTTTTAAAATCAGCTTTCCCAAACCTTGCAAACAAGATGGATCCGTAGATTCCGCATTTTTCTCTACACACGAGTATATCCATCTCGAAAGGACTGAAAATGAGTTTCATGCAATCAACCCAGCATGGCTCTCGTCATCCTGGGCCATTGAAGATATCCTCTAGTCCAGATTACAGGATTGGTTGGCTCAGGTTGGCAGTCAAGCCATTTTCTGGAAAGATTGTTACTAATACCAAACCATCATTATGAAAGGGGGTAAAGTTGTAAGGTTTTAGTTAAACTAACAAAGTTTTATTTTAATTTAACTTTTTCTATCTCTTCTCATTTCAACTTCCCGTTAAAATAAGCGCGCGTTTCAGCTTTATGCTAATTTGAAGTGGAGCCAAGTAGTATTTAAACGAAAGGTAGAAACCTTTCAGTGTGAGAGAGCTTTTAGTCTCAGACCACTGTTACTCTATTCAACGTTCGCCTGACTAGCTAGTATTTAAATTCTAAGCCGTAGCGCTGTTACGTTATTGCTCATTGAAGTAATTCTAAGTGCGTCAGTATTAGTTGAATCTTGCTATGCAACATTTAGTTTAGAGGCCAACCTCGCGTTATAGCTCTGTGAGCAACGACTACTTAATTTCTATTTAGCTTTAGTTAAAATTAATTTGATTGTTCAGTTTAGACCCAAGCGGCGGTCGTTATTTTCTGTATCCCTCCCGAGTTGGGAAGTGGCTGTAAATAATTGTGGTTTAATAAAAGAAGATTTTAAATCCCTTTAAAGTGCAGTTCTTCTACCACTTAATCACAATATTCTACCACAGAACATAGCTGCATTCAGCTCCCTGTTCAAGATCAGGACTCATGTACTTTCACGAAGATGTTTGCCAAGAATATGCACCGAACACTCAGTCCTGACAAAGTGGCATTAAAAATACATGAGATGAAGAATAGTTTTCCTATAGAGTTCGGTGTTCATTTCAATTCTCTCTCAGCAAAGGTGATCATTGAATGAATGTCTTGTGAATGTAGCAAATGAATGTAGCAAATGCAGTGATCCTTAATCCATTACCAAGTGCGATACATTTCGTGAACGTGGAGTGTTTTGGGACATTATCGGAAAAAAAAGCTGGTCACTTCTGGAATGCATAATGAGTATAATGACAGCATACCAATATGTTGCTGAAATCTGTAGCCACACATAACTCATATGAGAAGTCATCTTTCCCAAAGGTTTCAGATCTTTAGGGCACGTATTCTTCAAACGTTTTGTCGGTTGAATACCTGTGGAACATGACTAGCCTTTAAGTGCAATAAAATTTACAATAAACTTCAGTAAATTCACAATAAGGATAAACTGCGGTTTTTGAATTTCGATCACTCATTGCATCAGCGCCATGGCGCGTTGATGATTGTATCACCCAAATCAGCGGTTCTCAACCTTTTGACTAACACGTACACTGCGCAAAACAAACAACAACAACAAAAAACAAAAACAAAAAAAAATCTGAAAGGTTTCACACTTTAAATTACATCTAAAGGGACGTTGTTTAACGTTTTGTGTGCTACCTTTACTTATTAAATATCATGTAATTCGCACTTAAACCATAAAATTCAGTTCAACAGCAATATCGCAAAATAATTTTTAAATCCATATATCTTTACAATTTCCGATACATAGTTCCGTGCGCTTTAGATAAAAAGGTTTTTCCCCTTGGAAGGAAAGTGTCGCCATTGCTCACTTTTAAATCGTTTGAGTTTGTTCATCAAAAATTCGTTAAAGTTTTAATAAATATGAAATAGATAATAAAACAAATTCCAAATTCCAAATTTGGGCTTCCAGATGCGCATATTCGGGTAAAAACGTACGTTATTCAAAATTGGATGGCTCTGGGTGCCGTTGTTTTATCACATTTGGAGAAATATACATTACATTTATGCAGAATATGCATTTATGCTTCGTGCATCGCTGTCCGCGGTGGTCCAACATCCGACTGAGCCGACGCCGTTCTCGCTCTGTATTCTGACTATCATTTTGAAATAAAGATCACTTATTGCTGCTTGCTGTCCCTATCTTTTTCCAAATTTCATCTTTTTCTGATCATTCCTTCTTAGTGTTGTGTTTTCAATGGGGAGCAGTGTATAATACAGGACTGCAAGATTTGGTGGCAATAGTTTGAAAAGTGATTCAGACTTTTAATGTTTCCAACGTAAAATCGCAAAACGAAAACAATAGTCCTTCAGGGACAAAGCCCCTTTGGAGGGGAAAAAAAAAGACAGTTCTATATCTCCGGTTCAACGAAATTCAAAATTCAAATTACATTTTTCATGTCCCGAAAGCGCGACTTAGGATATGTATTAGATTTATACGTAGCATTGTTCAAACATAGGTATTTTGACACAAAATTGGACTTTTTCTGAAATAACATACCAATTTGTTTCCATATTTCGATACTACGACTCAAATTATGCCTAAATATTAAATTTTGTAAAATTTGGTGCGGAATTTATGGAGAAATTCAAACATTTCTCTTGGCGAAATTTGTTCAGTTTGTTCCAAACATATTCATTTCTTAATATATGGCAAAGTACTTTCCTTTCCCTTCCATTGTGAACGAGCGTAAAAAAAGTCGCATCGTTCTTATCTTTTTTACATTGTGCATGAGCGGAAAAAATGTCACATCGCTCTACTTTCAAATAATTTTTACAAAGTGCCTAAACCACATTTGATGTTATTATCGCTTTCAACAAATATGCCGAATTTCAAAACGCGCCAATACATAAATTCACGTATATCTTCGGAAATTTTCAATACAAAACTTTATTTTTTTGTAGATATGCCTAGAAATACATCTACTTTAAGATGATGGTAAATATTTTATAGATTATAATTTAACATTTGTTTCGAAAAATTTATAAAAATTACTTTAAAATACAAATTTTAAAACTGAATCATAAAAAATGGGCGAATGTTATTTGGAATGAACCTTAATTTCGAAATGTGAAAGGAAGAATCAAATAAGTTTAATAAAAAAGAGATATTAATAAATATATACCAAATTCAATTAACATTGAGGAGCTAAAGTTTTTAGAGCTAATTTTTTAAAAACTACTCGTGTGATTTTTACAAAACTGGGCAGTTTGGCATAATTTGAGTTATAGAATCTAAATATGGAAAAAAAAATGGCATGTCATTTCAGAAAACGTCCGATTTTGTGTCAAAAATCCCTGTATTAGAACAATGCTATATATAAATCTAATACATATCCTAAGTTGCGCTTTCGAGATGAAAAACGCGAGTTGAATTTCATCAATCGGCCTACTAGAACGGGAGGTATACAACTGTCTCCCCTCTTTTTTTTTTTTTTTTTTTTTGTGCAGTGTACCGTCAAAACAAAAACTGAAAATGTTTAGAACTACCACTACATTTTACAATGATTATTTCACAATTTATCAACATAAATCAGTTATAATATTATAAATCTAAAATTTAGAGCAAAATTTGGGTCTGTTTAAAGAGAGATCAATTTCTTTATGCCTGGTCTTATTTCACTTAGTTTTTATCCGCAAATTAGGATCAACATTTAACTTTGTTATGTATTTATTTTTCAAATATAAAATGGACGAAAATCCTTGTTCACACAAGCAGGTTCTGCAAAAAGTCAATAAAAATTTAATAGCTTTATTTCAAATGCCTTTAAATTCTTTTGTTTTCGGTTCAACCAAAAGTTAACAAGTGTTATCTTTGAACACTTCAGTTAGGGTTCGATCACAGGAAATTTGAATCAACTGTTCTTTTTCTTCACGAGGTAAAATTTCAGGTACATTTGAACAAAATGATTTCCTAATCCAATTTTCTTTTTCATAATCCTCGGAAAAAATACATGTTGAAATTATTTATCAATAAAAACAATGATTTTTAATGTCGTATGCTAATTCGTTTGTTATTTTCAAATTATTTTTGGTTAGAAAACTTTCTAAAAAAAGGGTCTTCTAAACTTCTGGTCAAAAGTTTAAAATATTATTATCGAATTCTTTGATTATTTGCTCGAATTTTTTTTATAATTGCATTTATTGTATCTCTAATGATGAATAAATTAACACTTTGTCCTTGTAATCCTAAATTTAATTCATTCAACTTTCCAAAACTATCAGCTACGTATGCTAAAAGCGCAAACCATAATTCACTAAATAAACATTTTTGCAATTCAAATTTTGAATCACAGAGGAGAAATTTTTTTTCTGATCGAAGTTAAAAAAAAGATTTCAAACTTTGCCTTTGGATAACCACCTTACTTCGGCCACCTTACTTAACAAAAGCCTTTCATGTTCACAGCCCATTTCTTGGCATAAAATCGTAAATATTCTTGAATTTAAAGCTCGGCTTTTAATAAAATTGACAATTTTCACAGCTTGATTCAAAACGATTTTTCAGAGTTTCAAGGATTATTTTGGCTACTAAAGCTTCACGTTGAATGCAGCAGTGAGTAAATTTAGTTTCAAGCGCGATTTTCTTCACCTCAGAAATCACACCGGAATGTTTTCCTGTTAAAGCTCGATCTCCGTCACTGCATATGGCAATGCACTTATTCCAAGGAATACCATTCTCAGCCATAAAATTGCCAATTACTTTGAAAATTTCATTTCCAGTTGCTCTATTATGAAGAGCTTCACAAAATAAATACTCTTCGACAAATTGTTTATCTTCTTCGAAACATATGTAAACTAATAATTGAACAAAGATCGTTATATCAGTACTTTCATCTGTTTGCTATGCGAAATACTCACTGTGCTTTTTTTTTTTTTTGAATAAGTGTCGTTTTTATGGAATTAGCTATTTCATGAATTCATCGACTTACTCTTATAAGGTATTTCTCCCGCCTTCTTAGCATGCCTTCGTGGTGAAATGGTCAACACACTCGGCACATACTCGAGACGTCCCTGCTTCGAGTTCCGGCGAGGACATTGCTCGTTTTTCATCTCTCCTGCTTTGAAATAACCTAATGTCTCTACAGTGGCGCCCGAACTGAAAAAAAAACGGGGTGGATGATGATTCTCCACCACCAGGATTTGTCGATTGGGTCTGCTAATCCCCAGTCGCTCTTTAAAAGGGGGAGTATATAAGGTATTTCTCCAGTCTTCTTAGCATGCCTTCGTGATGTAGTAGTCAGCACACTTGGCGCGTATTCCAGAAGTCCGTGGTTTGAGTCCCGGCTAGTGCATTGCTCATTTTTCATCTCTCCTGCTTCGAAATAAAACAATGTCCCTACTTTGTGTCATTTGATAACGAATGTTATTGAGTTTATTTGCCGCTTTTTCGTTGAATAATGTAAAATGAGATCTTTAGCTGCTGGTAATATAAGGTTTCCTCCAATAGTGTGAGCGTGCCCACAATCTTGGCAATTCTTACACTTACTGGGTAACTAGCTTCCAAAGCCTTTTCACTTGAAGTAACAAAACGTTTCATAGCTTGTTTACTATTTTTGAACTCCGATAATTTCCTTTTAAAATATTCTTCAGATTTATCCTTTGCATTGGCCCGCTTAAATTCACGATGTCTTTTAAGAAACGGTGGTTTCATACTTTGATTGGATAATAGTTCACCGTAAACAACACATTGAGTTTGAGGGTCCGTCTTTATTGCAAGTAAGCCCAAATGACAAATAACTTTCGTTATAGCTTCTATAAACACTTTTTTTTCTTTTCAATATTCTTAGTGCTAGCAGATTGTCCTGGATCCACCACCTGCGAATCTTCACTTTTTCCGCTTAGTCAATACTAGCCATTTTTCCATTTTGAAAAATCTAGGTTTATTATTTTTTTATAAATATTTAAATGCACAATATATTACGAGTTCTTCAAAAATAAACAATGATATTCTCAAATCACGTAGAAAATTAAAGACTAAAAAGCAACAAGAAGACAAAATGCCTGCTGTAAGAGACAGGAAATCAATGTAAAAATATATTATTCTAATTGAAAATAGAGGAATAAGCCCAGAAATGGTGGCGACGTAAAGTGTAGACATGGCTAATAAATCGATCGATCAACTCTGAAACAATTAATGAAATACTATTATCTTTTTACAAGAACTTATTTTTACTTCCTGTTAAATACAACATTCATTTCTATTAGTCCTTTTAAAACATCATTTATTACAAATTGTGTTATGTCTGTGGCTAAAAGAATATTTGTGAATATAAAAACGGATTAATTTGATAAAGTCAATGAGCGGCTATAGACCTTGAACAAAGCTCAGATCACATAAATTTACAAGTGTTAGAGAAAAATCTTAAACAGGATGTAAAGGTATTTAATTTTTGAATTTAATAGTTTGTAAAGTTTCCCTTATGTTAATTAACAGTTATTTTAAGTTTTGTACCTTTCCTATCTTATTCTAATTTCAGCTTACAACTTCCTGCCAGAATGTGAATTCAGAAACGCAGATAATGCAAATGAGAAAGAGTACTATTTAAGTCGTGATTTAACCGATTTCAACAGAGAGAGAGAGTCTGATTTCCTGACTAGCGCGCGTTTGCCTTCTGGCTACATCTCTCTTAGCTATTACTACGCTCGGCCATATCTTAGGCCCTTGCTAGGCTTCGCCAATTAAATTTAATACGTAGGGGCCAACTAGTTAGATTCTGATAGCTTCGGTTATATTCATTAAGAGCTTTAGTTAAGCTAGTTTAGTTCAAATTATTAGTTTTAAGTTCAAGCCCGAGTGGCGGCTTTATTGTAAAGTTCCAAGCCGGAACTGATTGTAAATATATTGAGTAATAAAGGGTTTCAAACCCTTGTCAAGTCTTACGTAATCTGTTCACACACTTAAGCGATTATTCGCTTGTTAAGTGTTTGTGGGGTTCGGAGTTAGAACTTTATATTTACAGAGTTGAACCTCACAAGTTAAAAATACTTATTAAAGTATTTTCAACTATTAAATTAAAATTTTTTAACTATTAAGTTAAAAGTTTCTTTGCGTACCACCTATTTTTCTCTTGCGTACCACCCGTTGAGAATCGCTGACCTAAATGATTGCAACGATACTTACTCAACTCCTTGTATATTCAGTCACTAAGCAAATGTACCTATTAGGGGCAAATGGATAAGACCGCTGAATAACAGTAGATCGTTCTGGGTTTATTTCCTGACGACAGAATGGAATGGAATGGTGTGCGGTTTTGTGTTCTTTCTCCAAGCGTAACGTGAATACGAGCCAGTTAGTTTTGCCGTAGAAAATCTTCCTTAACGGCTTCTGAAGTTAGACGGTCGTCAAATATTTTTGCCGCAAATAACTAATCCAAGCACTGGGTGTTAGATATTATCTGAAATTAAAATCAATGTTTTTCAAATTGAACTTTTCTGTCTCTGGTTATTATGTTTTTGTTTCATTTGAAGCAATTTTTGTCGCCTTCTACTATAAGAAGCAATTTATCAATCCTCAGGCTCACCAGCGGCCGAGCGGTAAAGTGGCTGAACTCTGGTTCGATTCCAGGCGAACGAGCTGGCTGAATGTATAAAAGCCAGTTTCTCTTAGAAAAGTCCTCCAAGAATGCATCCATTCCCTGAGGCAGATAGCCCTCGCGTGCTTTGCAATAGACTAATAAACCAAACGTATCAATCCTCAGATGTATAAGACTAAAGTTCTAAAGTTTGATATTATATCAATGAGATTTTTTTTCGGTATTAATACAATTTTATGTGGTCAATTTATACAGTCTTTATGTAGTATTGATATTCACAGTTTTTACCTTGTTCCGGTCCTTATTCCATAGTTCGTCTTTTAACAAATATTTCTCGCGTGGAGGGAAGCTAAATAAAGCTAAAACTACATAAAATAATTTATACTATAAATGGCATCAGAAGTGGCAGGAACATATAGAAACTAATTGGCATAGGACTTCAAAAGACTCGACGATTTGGTTTGTTTAGTTACCCTTCATAAATGTTTCTGAAATGCTTTCCTAAAGTAATTTTCAGAAAATTCTAGTAAGATGAGTAAGATTTACGCCGACTGAATCTTTAATTAGGGCTTTAGAAATGAGAGCAAGAATTAGAATGTTTCCCCGCCATGTTTATTATGAGATTAAACTTCTTATGATGAACCCTTGATACTTCGTTTAAGTTTAACTTCAAATATTCTTAATTTATTCATCATTGGCACGAACAGCTTTCTAATTCTATATTGCCCACTTAAGGGTTTTTGTTTTTAAATAAAATCTATATCATCGCTTTTAAACCCCCTTTTTTGTGAGAAATTAATTTAAAAATAAATTATGAACCTCATGTTCTCGCAAATGGATAAAAAAGTTTACTCATCAAAATTAACTTATGTTTTCGTTACACAAAAACATAACACTTGCTGTCCTCGGGTTGAAGAGAAAAATTATGAAGCCCATTTTGTTGATTGATTCCATTAATAAAAGCTTCCTCTTTTCTAGAATATTTGATTCTTAATAAAATTCTCAAAATATAATGATGGAAAGTTTAATCTAACAAGTATTCCTAGTGCTAAACATTATAAGAAATGACTATGTAAGAATACATTTAAAGCAATGATTATGCGAGAGTAAACTCTGTAGAAAATCTATGACATTACATAATACTATATAAAATAAATTTTTAGGAACTTAATGGATTTTTTAATAGGATTTTTAATAGGAAATTTAAGTTGTTTCTTGACGATATGACAGAATTTATGAAGCTTACCCTTACGCTACGGAGGAATTCTTCATAACTTATTGCTCCTGAATTATCCCTGTCAAATTTTTGGAATAACTCTTCTATTTCATATTCATCCAGATGTCTATACATTCCCGAATCATGAAGGCCTTTCTTAAATTCTTCGTAGCTTAACTCGCCGTTACCATTGTCATCCATTCTTCGAAAAACTCTGTAATATAATTCAAAATCATTATGTGTAATTACGTATAATTATTATAAAATCTGTATATGAAATAATGTACAATATCTGTAAGAATAAACTCGATATTTTGTACAGTTAAAATGATTGTTTAAATCTTATATCTAACGGAATACTTTGCAGTAAGAGATACAAAAATAAATAAATAAATAACTGACTTTTCATGAAAATTGCATGCCATTGTTAATGTACCTGGAAATCATAGTTAATCCTTTTTTTCTCGGGAAACTTCTGTACATGTTTGAAAGCATAATTACAAGAAATTTCCACTCTTTTCGAAATTCTATAACTCTAGCATAAGAAATTTCCACTCTTATGCTAGAGTTATAGAATTTCGTATTATTAAAAACAGTTTCTATATATCCTGAAATGATAATTAATGTCGCAAAAGTATCTGTTTTATTGATGTAATGTACTGCATGGTACATTTTCTGAAATTGAAATTTCTTCGACATTATTCCGTTTATTTCATTATATTAAAATGTTTATAAAATGTCCATTTAATAGCGGAAAGCGTTAGAAACTAGATTTTCAAATCACTAGCTGATACGTGCTTCGTTCTGATACAATACACAAGCATGACATAAGCTTAGTAAAACTTAAAATATAACAGAATAATATTTATAGCATGGCTCAATTTTTGCATAGAAATATGAGTTTGTTAAATATTTCTATGAGATGTACAAAAAGGGACAAAATATTATCATAAGCTGCAATTATATTTATCATTTAATGTGGTAAATCTGGCTGAAACCTGTGGTAGTATTTTACATAATAACATTTACATAGATTCAGATTCTCATTCGATATCCTTTCTAGATATGTAAAAATATCTTGAGATACTTCCAGTGACGAAATTAGTTTTGTATAAACTACGCTGAAAGGGAAAAGTCCGCTTATTCAATTTTCTCAGGAAAAGGCTAAAATTAGCAGAAGTTTCGAAGAAAGAGACTTTATAAAGTACAAAAACATAAAGACCATTTCTTCTCTTTTGAAATATTACAGTTCTGATACAAACCGGATCATTGAACTGCGTGATGATGTAAGGAAGGAAATTAATTCCTCAAACACATTGTTCCAAACGAAAGCATCTATCATATTTTAAATTATGCATTGTGAAATAATCAATTCCTTTTTCCTTCATAGGTTCACAGCTTGCAAGCAGAAAGCATTATCTAAAGTGCTCTATAAAATACGATGCGTCATACGACCCGTTTTAACGATAATTATAGAGACCACACCCATGTTTCTGCTTTCAACAGACGTTACTTCGAGCTAGCTTAGTAAAAACGCTTCTCTTAATCCCCTGATTTTCTTGCAAAAGGGAAAATATATTTCTGCTTGTATAAATAAATAGCTCTTTTATAAAAAATTAAGTTTGTCATTATTTCCCCGTAGTTCCGACATTCAATATCATGGACTATTTTTATTTAAACTTTCTCAATTTTGCTTAATTTCGCATACTGACGCAAATACTCCAAAATTAAACTTCTAGGACTTTACATACCTAACCTACACAGTACAAAACACTGAAGAACATTTTCAAATTTTTCTATTCTATTTAAAGCAGAAAAGCTTCCATGAAATACTCGAATGATGAGAAGAAGCATTAAACTTCTTAATACATTTCATATTTTTAAACCGGTTTCACGTAAAAGAATTTCTTCTATTCTTGTGTATGTATAACATCAAAGATCGATATGATAATAAGTTCACAAACTTGTAGCTGTATTAAAAGATGAGGATAGAAACAAAAGAAGCATTTTTATTTATAATGCATTTTTCCAGAGTTCGACATATTATGTAAATAAGAAGTAATTCAAGCATATCAGTCTTATTCTTAAAATACGCTAAATAAAACCAAAAATAAATTAGAAAATTCCTCGATAAAAAATAAAATGAAATTCACGCAGTTAAAATTAATTCTATGAACATTTGATAAAAGAACTGCGTAAACCAAGGGTTCCCACGGGCACCATGGCGCCCGCCGATGGTTTAACGTGTGCCCGCCGCTCTGCAATCACAATAAAAATGTTTTAGTTTTCAATAAAATTCTATGTGAAAGTCTTCTCATTTTTAATGTTATAGAAATTGCGCCCACCACGGATACCAGCACAAAGCGAAATGCGACCGATCTCTTTTTTTGTGCATGTATTATTTATTAACTCTATCCAACTATAAATTCACCTTGAAAAAGTATATGGTGCCCGCCGTCGAACAGATATTCTAGAATGTGCTCTTAGGCACACAAAGCTTGGGAAACCCTGGCGTAGACTATTTATCAAAGATGACACTATGTGAAAGGCATTATTCTTTTGTTAAAAAAGCCGCGCTAATCTAATTGTCACTGGAATATAAAACATGCTTTTTAGTTAGTATGCCATGATTCATACGTTTCGTATATTTTAGTAACCTCATTTCTTCGCAAACAAGCTCATTTCATCATAACATAACAGTCAAATAATATATATCTATATCACATGACTTGCGTAACGTTTATGGCATAGCTAATTCTGACGTTAAACCGAAGACTTTTTCTGAATATGCTGCTATATTGGAATAACTGCGCAATTTTGCTTCTATCTCTCTTGCCGTTAAGACGCTGGCGTGCTGCTTTTCTTGTTATCACAATAGTATAAAAAATGTAAATGTTCTTGAATAGGTACGATTAGAATGCCAAGTGCATTGTGCCGGCAGATATCAATTGAAATAAAGGAACTGGCAGCCAAGGAAAATGGCTGCCAAGTTTGCTTTTCAGTATGGATCAATATTCTACGCACCTCAATATTGCAAAGTCTTTTTCATATATATATATATATAGGGTAAAAAAAGGAAGAAATTTAGAACCAATTCCACAAAGACTCAAAAGAAGTGTTGCTGTTGTTACTTATGCTCACTTGTCTGACAGTAACATCAGCCCGAGCCCCCGAAGTTCCTCGTGGCAAGGAGCGTAAGATACGCCTGTCGTTGGCAATAGCCTGGAGCACTTTACAAGTGACAGTGCGATTTGACTCAGTTCCGCCTCAATTTTAAGCACCCGGAGGACCACCCAGAGGACGGGTCCTAGGGTCTCCCACCCCTCTCCTCTTCCACCAAACCACACGAGAGGACTTGCGGCTCGCCGCTTATTTAGAGTGCCATCATGCCGTACCGACACTGTACATTTACAAACATCCATGCCTTCTCTGGGATTCTATCCCGGGCCCTTCGGCACGGCAGTCAGCGACGCTAACTACTGTACCGGTTAGGTGGCAAAAGAAGTGAAATTCAATACCAGCAAATTTCGAAATTCCCTATAAATATGTAAGCTTAATCAAAAGAATAAGAGACATGTGAAATACTAAAACCTCACAAAATAATATAAGCAAAAATCGCAAAAAATAAAGACGCAGGAAGAGGAATACTATCAAATCTGATATAAAGTGATCAACAGGAGGTATATCAGACTCGATTGAACACCCCTTCCGTTTGAAAACCCCTGCATTTCTGTTATTCGAAATTAGCTGACGAACCATTCTAAATTATTCAATTTGAACAGTTCACCCGAAAATCTTGAATTCCTCCTCAACGATGTGTTAAACGAAAAATACAAAGACAAATCCACTAGTAAAAACCCTAAAGTCAAATAAATTAATTAGACACTTTTTACTGAATTTAGAATTGAAATGAATACGAAATACACTAATAAAATTTACTCAATGGACGCAGAGGCAATCCATTAGAGACATATACTAATCACATACATATGAAAAGTCCCAATTTTAAATAACGTAAATAATTAAGTACACTTTTTTCACATAATGTAATATTAAAATTGAAATTAAAATGAAGAAATACAAAATATGCTAAAAGTAAGCATAGACCATTGTACTCAAACGACTAACTTCGAAACAAAGACCAGAAGATTCCGATTCAAAAGGGGCGCTAAGGGGTGCCAGTTTGGCTTCACTGGCGAAATTAATTGGCGATGACAAGTTAGAAATCTCCTAAATGGTGAATTAAACGCTTGTAAGAAATTTTTTATATAATGTTTTGTAAAAGGAATGTTAAAGAAAAGGAAGAAAAGAAACAAAGGCTAGAAAAGTAAAAAGTCTTCACGTCATGGGCTTATCATGACGACTTAGAATATAGTAGGTACTCTGTTAATAAAAGTAAAGTCAATAAAAATTGTAGTTAATAAAATATAATGAAATACTATAAGACTTCCTTAAACATGCTTCTTTATCCTTCTCTATTAGACTACTTCAGTTTTTTTCAAACTGTTAATGAAGTTAATTTGAATTTTATTTTCTTCTAAAATTTTAGTAAGAATAAAAATTTCTTTTTGTTGTTGTTCTATTTCAGTCAATGCTAACGTTTTTTGCACATGTTAAAATAGAAATTGCTAAAACATTGAACAAAATCATTAACATTCAGGATTTTAACTGGTGAAGTACTAGTTCTTCAATTTACTTTCGACTTCAACACCAGTTAAGATACTAACTATCAGTAACAGAAATTCCTCTTAGCTACTCATTACAAAGTAACATTCTGCTGGTGACTTCTTCCAAACTCAGCTAAAGCTGTCTAATTAATTTAAGTATTATTAGGATTCATTAGTCTGAAATGGTAACTTGATTGGTGATACAGACAGAGTACGTAAAATTAAAGCGCAACTGGTAAAAAAGGTAAACAAAACTCACTGAAATTCTGAAATCACTGACATTCCGAAAATATAAGATATTTTTGTTTGAAAATTAGCAATAGTTTATTTTCCTAACAGAGAAACAGCATAGTTTTGTTCCAGAATTAGGAAAGTTATCGAAAACAAACACTGAAAAGATTTGAAAAAAAAAACCGAAACTCTTCAAAAAGTCTTTTTTTTTTTTTTTTTTTTTTCCAGATCAGAATTCTGCCAAAGTTTTTTCTGCTTTCATTGTATCAATGCAGGAAAGTAAACTTTAAAGGTATTACCAGTCCAGCGTCTGCAAAGCCATTAATCATCCTTAATTGCACTATTATGAAAATTAAAAATTCAAATCAGAATTAAGCAAAGCGATTAGGAATAAAATTAAAGATTTTAAAAGAAAGCAGAAAGCAGTTGTAAGAAAAGCAGCTTGTTAATATTACAAGAAGTGCAAGATAAGTTTTTCTTTCGGAAATATCTTTTAACATAAATGACACGTAGGCCAGTTAAATAATTTGATCGAGGGCTATCAAACGATGCAGACTACCAGCAGAGGGCCAAATTCATTAATTTTTAAAATTATTTTTAGACTTTTGCATCAAAACAATAGGCCTTGCGAATTAAAAATATAACTATAAACTTATTCAATTGCAAAGGTTTACATTTTTATTTATAATTTAAAGTAATACCATTTACGTGTTTTTTAAATGATTTGATATGGCATTTAATACGAAGTTTGTCGAATTTCCTTGCCAACGATTCGAAATTCATTCCCATTTTTGATTTGTGACCTTTAGAATATTTGACAATAATTCTGAAAACAACCGCTGAAGACAATTTGATAAGAATCGCTACAAAGAAACAGGCGCTGATTCTAACAGCTGCTGAGATGGCATTCCTTATATAAATACACCGTAATTTTCTCGATTTCAACCATTTACTTATCATCTTATTCAATGCATACAACGATACAAGCTTGAAAATATGTTACACCAATTGCAAGTAGTATTCTGCTGACATGTTTAACTATGCTACTCGAGAAATTAGAATTGTAAAATTATTCGTATAATCTAAGAATCATATCATGGTAAGCAGATCATGCCTTTCCTATCCTTTTCAAAACAAGAAAAAAGAACAGAAGACTTGTTCTTTAAAATTTTTAATTTAACCATAAATATTCCACTTGATACAAAATGTGCATATATTCAAATTTTTTAATGACTTAAACCAAAGCACGGGTTGTTGATGCTTTTGTACTATTACCATACCCGTGCACACTGAGAAGAAATTAAAGCTACATGCCATGAAGCTTGCACTTCTTTAACAAAACGAAATATCATAAACAAAATAAACCTCCAAATTATACCGTTGCCAAAGGGGTGGAGGGAAAGTTCTACTTGAACGTTCTAGAAAATGTTTTCCTCGGAAACATATTTCATAGAAACTCGTCTTCAAGCTGGAAAAATAGCCAAATACTGTGAATTCAAATACAAAAATAATTGCCAAGGCTGAGTAAATGATTTTCAGTTTGTTTCTCCAGTTCTTGAACTGTCCTCAGAATTTCAACGTCAAATAACTCAATTAAAAATTCTGCCTAAAAATACACGAATTAAACAAATGTAAACACAATGTGTGCTATAAACAAAATATTTTACAAAGCACTGAATAAGAAACACACACTTAGTTCCCCAAATAAATAGTATACTTATACAGTGCTATGTAATTAATTTACGCGTTCATTTATTTACAGTAAATTTTACAAGAAAAAAGTTTATTTTCTTTTGCCTTTGCAAAGTTTTCTGGACATATTATTTGTGTAATGTGTAGGGTTCTACTCTATCTAAAAGCTTAATTAAACTGGAAGCTCCAGACCCCTATTAGACCAATATCGAGTAATTGCTGAGAGTGAAACAAGTCACAAAATACTGAAGGTTAAAATAATCTTTTTATTTAGTCTTAAATTAAACAGAACAAGCACAATTTATGCCACAGACGAAATGTAAACTACTTGTGGGTATTTAAAATAACATAACAAAATTTTAATTCGGACATAGATAAAGTAGTCTAAGACCACGCATAAAATATGTTACTTAAGCTAGCTTAAATAATAATCGGCGCCTATTTTAAAGCATCAGCTTCAAGACGTTATAGCCGGAATAAATCTTTAAGCAAAGCTGGTGAGAGTAAATAACAGCAAGACGCAGCTGCCAGAAGCTCTAATCTAAACATTTAAAACCTTCAGCTTAAGTACGCAAAAACATAATTTGCATTCTGATGAGGAATACGGAAAGAAGAAGTTATAGTAAAGGCTTAAATCAAAATAATTGGCTGATTAAAATAAAATACATTATAATGCTGTATTATTCGATACTTTTGCCTCAGTATGTTTAATGTTTTATGTATTAATATTAATATAGTTTTTAATGTTATAATATCTGGTGTATTTTTATTCTTATGTATATGTATATATATGTGTGTGTGATTATAGGTTTGGGCAATGTTAACTAATTAATTTATGTATTTTGCTTAATTTTAGAAGATAACAAAATTTTATCTATTGTTAGAAAAACTGAACAGAGCCTAATCATTCTAATTATTTAAATAGAAATAAGATTCCTGTCAAAGCTTGACGTAAGATTCGAACAAACTTTTACATGAAAAATTCTGACATATTCCAGAAGGATTCCATGCCTGTTATCATTTTAGTTCAAAATATTTACCAATAAATTTAAATAACTTTAAACTGAAAGTTGCATTTGAGAAACTAATTTAAAAGTTAAAATGAAGGGATTTTAAAAAAATTAAATTTGTAGTTGGCCTCTTTTTCGTTGGCCAAACATTTTACTTATCAAGTCTTCACAAATTCTCTTTTTAAAGATATGAAGAACGTTTATATTCTAATATTTATTATTATTATTATCTAATTAGATTATATTGAATAATTTACTACATGAAATGTTTACTCTGTTGTAGACATGGGTAATGAAAATTGATCGGTAGACATCGGTTTGTAAAAATTACATCAGAAAGCAAAACTTATATTTTCTTACAATTGTTTTCTTAATTGTTTCTTAATTAAGTAATTCAATTCAGTTCAACAAAGAGGCTGTGAATTGATTATTAACCTTATTTAAATGTAAATCATTGTAACTCTATTTAATAAAATTTATTAAAAAATGTTTGGCGAGTCATATAATATAAACAACAGAAATTGTCATGCGTCCACTTTAATTTCTGATGTAATCTTGAGAATATTTGACAACGTCGCACTGATGCCAGGAGGCTTTCAGTTTATAAACTTATGAGGTTTTACTTGATCTCGAATTATTAAGCCCATCAGACGTGAAGTGAATTATCGCTATGTCTAAAATAACTCAGGAATAATTAAATAGAATTTAGGACATAAATGCACTTTATTGTGCAAACAATATCAACCACAGCTCGTGGCAGCAACTAAAGGAACAAGTGACGGGTAAAAAGTGTCGGGGTCCCCAGAACTTCACTGTGAGATTTTACAGATATTGTCCCTTCACAGTAACCGTCTAGGGGAAACACAACTTCCAGAAGTCTCGCGAGCACCCTGAAATCTCGAGGTACTGTTTATTTAAACTGGTGATCTACCGGATGAAACCGCGTTCCGCGTATCCGCTATTTTCATGGATTGGAAAGTTATGTTATATTTGATTATTACTCAGAGTACACTGTGATCTACAGAAGAGCTTTCATTGGCATTAATGGGTGAATCTTGCAGAAACATTAACCTAACTTTGTGATGTAACGTTAAAACTCTTGCTTAGATTGAAAACATATGCTATTATGTTCATATCACAAGGTAAGATTGCAATAATAATGTTGCGTGCGTATGGGTTCCGGGTTCGTAATAGACTGAATGCATAAGTCCGATAATAGGTTAATGAAATTTATTCTTATCGAAAGAAATATATCAGAAGGCTGGAATTTTCCTCAGAGATATTCGTACAAGTGTTCACAATATCACGCAATATAATAAGTAGTTATACTTCAAACTACTAAAAACGTTGAAATACAACGCAGTGCGTATCTAAAGGGAAAGCTAACTCGGATTTCTCACGGAAATAACAACTCGCAACAACAGTAACTAAGTAACTGAACTAGAACGCTCTCTCTCCAGCCTTTTATAACTTTCAACCGGTCGCGAGAAATTTCTAGTAATTTCTGCTTCTCGAGATTTCTGAAAAGCAATAACAGGTTGGATTAACGGTTGCAGCTAACATAGTGGTCAATTACGTTTATTCAATTTCAATACAAATTACCGAGATATCCATTTACTGAAAGTTAAGTGCACGTGCCCACGTGCCTTTTCCGGCAATTTCTCTTCAAATTTGTCTCGCACTGCATTGCACGGGGGAATAAAACAATTTTAATTATAATTCTACTAAAATTAGTTATCTAAATACAAAATTCGTAACAATAGTTTGAACAGTTATTTTGGTAGTTGATTATATAACTTATAAAGCGTTACTTGGTTTATTGAACGTACCTATTATACATATAATACAAATAACTCGTAAAACACATTTTAATAAATCAGAAAATGGTAGTTAAAAATCTGAAATACATCTTAAATAAAGTAAGATACATCTAATTATAACTATGTACAAAATGATAAAATTCAGTTTCCTTATTTGGATTTAGTTTTATTGATTTCAGGAGCATGTGAAGTTGGGTGTGGTAATTACAGGAATTGGTGTTTCCGTTTCTCAGAAATGCCCACTCGGGCTATGGGGATTGATTGATACGAGTTGCACGGTATCACTTAATTGTGGTATGGAGCTCTTGGATTCTGAGTTTATTGTTCACCAATTTCTAAGCTTATTACTCAGTTCATAGTTCGTTGAGCCCCTATTGGAAACTGTTTGGTTACTGAGGTTTGTAGGTTCCGTTCTTGTTGCTTTAATAGAAGATGTCTCATTGGTCTGTGTTATCGGTAGAAGTTTGACAAATTTCTGTTCCAATTGAGTTAACTTTACATTTTGTTACAACTTTACATTTTGTTACTTAACATTTGAGTTACTTTTTTTATCTTACGGCTGAAGTTGTGTTGTTCGATTTGAACCTGTTTGAATGCTGGAGGATGGCGTGGGTTAGTTAATAGCTGAAGGCATAGTGATCGGCGTCTCTGTGATCTCCGCAGAAGCACATATCTGCTGTTGTTATTCCTCTTTTCATTTCTTTCCTTTGTCCATGTCTTGTTAAATACTGACTGAAGTGGAACTGAACACTTCTTACTGCTGTGCTGACGTTTGGACAAAAAGCGTAGACTGTGCATTTTGTGATGGCATTTTACTATCCTGCTGCGGGATATCGGGTATTGTGTTATTAATAATATTTCGAAGATGAGAATTTGGGAGTTAGACTAATAAGGGCAGTTAGACTGATAAGGACGTTCCTTCTTGATTTTGGGCGGCTTCCTTGGCCAGTGTATCTGCCTGATCGTTGCCCAATCCAAGAGATGAAGATGTTGAAGTTTGGTAATTTTTTGCATTATTGATTAACTTCAAATGCTATGGGGATGGATTATATGGATTTAATATAGAGAATGAGGCAGCTTAATTGCCGGATTTTATATTTAGAATCTGTACATTATGAAGATTGGCTAATTACATTGCTGCTTTAATTAAGCATAATTCAGTTTGGTGGATGCTTTCAAATGAGTTGAAGTGCTTTTCCAGTTTACTGAACTCTGAATTGTATTCTGCGTAGAAATGTGAACAGCACAACCGAGTTTTCTTGAATTTTGGAACCGTCATTATAAGCGAATATTTCATTCTTTGGGGTGAGGATGCTATTCTTGACGAATTTAATTTTTCTGCGAGGTTCGGCTGGATGTCTACTGTAAGGTGGAGGACGGGAATCATATCCTTCTCCAATAAAAAATCTGCTCTTCAAACGAGATATTGTTTTTGAATTGTGGAGTAAATATCCTCGTCAATTGCTTGTAGGTGGAGAGAAGTAGTACCAGCATGGATATTTAATGTTGCGTTTGACGTTGTGCGGTAGCCGCGAGTGATGCACAGGTTGAATTGTCTGTAAATGGAAGTTAGGATTTCCTTTTTCCTTTCAGTCGTAAGAACAAATGACAGTGTCGCTGCAGTGAATGAAACTATTTCTATTATTGAGAAGCAAGGTAAAGATTATTTGGACATTATAGGTTGTTGTGAGCTTGGAGAATCGAAGGCCACCAAAGCGAGTCGACGGATTAGTAGTCAATTTAAATATTACTCTAAGCTTGTAGAGACATTAGGTTATTTCGAAGCAGGAGACATGAAAAATGAGCAACGCCTTCGCCGGGAATCGAACCACGGACGTCTCGGTTACGCGTCGAGCATGCAGACCACTACACCACGAAGGCGTGCGAAGAAGGCGGGAGAAATACCTTACATACTCCCCCTTTTAAAGGGCGACTGGAGTTTTGGGGACCCAATCGCCAAATCCCGGTGGTGAAGAATCATCATCCACCACCTTTTTAGTTCGGGCGCCAGTGTAGAGACATTAGGTTATTTCGAAGCAGGAGACATGAAAAATGAGCAACGCCTTCGCCGGGAATCGAACCACGGACCTCTCGGTTACGCATCGAGCATGCAGACCACTACACCACGAAGGCGTGAGAAGAAGGCGGGAGAAATACCTTACAAGCTGGCTCCGTAACTCTACCGGCGAATCAAATTCAAATGTCGCCAGCCATATGACGCACAGCTGAATAATTACAATTTATCAGAGGTGGCAGGAACTAAATGTAGCATGCCCGCACAGGCCAGAAACTCATATTGTCTCACAATCCAAAATCTCTCAGCTTAAATCCTAGTTAAATCATTTAGATTCTAGTAAGGAAACGGAAATGGGAAGTTATAGTAAAAGCTGATATTAAAAATAATGTGTTAATTTAAATGACAACCTTATAAACGTTTTGATAATAAATTAGAGCCCAACATTGGTAAAATGCAAGAATAAAATTGTAGTAAAAAGACTGCCAATATAAGGCATTTCTAAGTAACTATTTTCCAAGGAGTAGGAACCGTTCTTGCTGAAGTAATTTCCTCAAATCTTATTCCTTTTTATGTTGTATTAACTGTTCGATCACACTGAATCTCATATGGCTATAACTGCAGTTGCTTTTTTCATATTGTGTCGAATGTTGTATCACGCTAAAGCTCATGCAGCTCTAATTCAGCTGTTCTAGCTAGCTAACAGTCTTCCGAAATTTGAGAGGTAATGAAGTTCGGTTTGTGGATTTTCAATATGTTTATTTCAATATGCTTTTTATTTTGTTGAGAGTTTTAAAGCGTTGAAGCCTGTTCAAATGTAATGGCAATTTTTAGGCCTGCTTAACGAAAGCTGCTACTCGGACATTCACATGTCATGAACAATTGAACTAAATAAGATTAATAAGTAGATCCTAATGAGTTGTTGACCAGCCGGATATGAAACACCATTTACAATCATAACATTACAGAAAACATATTCGTGTGCAAAATTAAGAGAATTTCTAAATTATGTCTATTTTTATGAAAAATATTGAACCAAAGGTACTAATTATGCCGCCAAAGAATTACGAAAATATCCAGAATCGAATACGTAAGCGTACACGTGAGTGTCTGCGAAGCTGTGATTGTGGAGCTGATATAAGCACACGTGGGATTTTCGGCGATTTGTGGGCTCTTACTCTTTTACGCCAATTGCCGTATTTCTCGTGGGTGGATTTCATTAGGTATCAGGTAAAACGAATAGCCTCGAACATATGGATAAGCGGAATGAGATGGAGAGTCGTCGGTAGATTGGAGGCGGGTCTGACACAAGCGTACGTGGCTATAGAACTTAATGAACGCCCAGTGTCATCTGCGATTTGTGGAAATCGTTTAAGAACACTAAATCCATGTCGAGAAGAGGTCTGCAAGGTCGACCAAGATCAGCAACGGCGATGAGATCGTTATTTGGCACTTTCAATGCGGCGACACAGGACCGCTACAGCTTCACAGCTCTCACGTTAACTCTATGCTGCCACTAGAACCCGAGTTTCATCGTCTACAGTTGTCTGAAGGCTTCAGGAGCTAGAGCTGGATGACAAAAACTCCGCTGTTTGCGCCCCGCTCACTGCAGCACAGAACAGACAGCGCGTTTAGCACTATGCAAACAACATGCGCCTTGGACCAGACTTCTGTGGAGCACGTTCGTTTTACAGGTGAGTCGACATTCAGCCTGGACACTGATTGTCAGCGTACCTGTTTTTGGAGCGAAACTGGAACACAATACCATTCCTACCTCATCAGGGAAAAGGATCTTTACGGTGGTCGAGGTGCAATGGTTTGGGCAGGCATTATGTTGGACGGCCGCACATCCTTCCATGTGTTTGACAAAGGCTTCCCGACTGTTGTGAGGTTTAGAGAGTATGTTCGAGATATTAGGAGCGCAGTTGATCCTGTGTTCCTGTTAATGGACGACAATGCTCGTCCACACAGAGCTCAGCTGGTCGACGATTATCTGTAAAGTGAGGAAGGATATTTGTCGCATGGATTGGCCAGACAGATCCTCTGACCTTAACCCTATAGTCATAACCTATAGAGCATGGCTGAGACGCTCTGGGAAGGGCAATTTCATCTCGCCCGGAGTCGAAAACTATCTTGCTGTAGGAGTGGAATCGATTGCCACAGGGACCCCTCAACTGCCTTCTATCCAGTATGTCACGCTGCGCGACCTATCTGCCTGTGAGAGGGGACTGTACCCTGTATTAGACTCATTTTCAGTTGGATATCACAATGTGCATTTTGTACATATCTGCACTATGAGCTTTACTGATTATCATGCATACATAAAATGATTTTTGAATGGTACATTTCCTTCACTGTTATAAATGTATATTTATACCAAATTTCGCTAAAATTTATCAATTAGTTTTTCAGAAATTCGACATCATGTGCAGATTCTCTTAATTTTGTACATGAGTGTATAAGGTATATCTCACATTCTTAGCGTGCCTTCGTGGTGTAATGGTCAGCACACTGAGCCGGTATTTCAGAGGTCCGTGGTTCGATTCCCGGCGAAGGAATTGCATATTTTTCATGTCTCCTGCTATTAAATAACCTAATGTCTCTACACTGGCGCCCGAACTAAAAGGGTTGTGGATGATGACTCTCCACACCCAGGATTTGGCGACTAGGTTCCCTAAAACCCTAGTCGCCCTTTAAAAAGGGGAGTATATAAGGTATATCTCCCACATTCTTAGCGTGCCTTCGTGGTGTAATGGTCAGCACACTGAGCCGGTATTTCAGAGGTCCGTGGTTCGACTCCCGGCGAAGGAATTGCATATTTTTCATGTCTCCTGCTATTAAATAACCTAATGTCTCTACAAGTGTATATAAAAAGTTAGATCCCTCCGTACAAAATACTTGCCCCCTACAATGTTAAGACTGTTTTCGAAATGTTCTGCCCCTTTCTTTAAGAAACTTTGCTATAGAAAACATGTATAGCATCTATAGGATCAATATTGATAAAATAAAGTCAGCAGCTGTCTTTTTCGAAGAGCGTGAATAACAGCAAGCATTATTCCTCGTGCTGTAAAAATTTCTCTAAAAGGGCAATTAAAACATTAATTTAGTAAAACTCACCTTCCAAGTCCCAGAATACCACTAGATCCTCTTTGTAAGCACAGAAGTCTAAGTTTCTCTACGGGATCGGTTGCTCTTGCTAATCTTCGTGTGGCGCTCACACGCATCAGATTTTCATTTCTTGTCTGCGCAGACATCGGACGATACATGATTTACCTCGTGAGTTTAATAACATTAAGCTCAGTTACGTTTCACAGTCCTGAAACAGAGAAATACTACTATTTCACATTATTGGTAATGAAGTATTGAATGAGAAGTTGTACGTTTAGTTACTGAAAGAAAGATTTGTCCATTCAAATTTTCAAATTTTTTAAGTATATTTAACATAACTTAAATGAATATTTTAAGGAAACATCTCTTTACTATAGGAAGAAAAAATATGAAACAATATTTTTAAATTGCTCTCATACCACATTACCTAAATACCAAGGTATGAAGATATACTTGAAGTACTTATTCTTGCAATCTAAGGACTCGTAAAAATCTCTTTAATTACTGTGTTGGATGACAAGAAAACTATCTACATTTTATTGACATAAGTTATAGCTTTCCAACAAAATAAACATCATTAAACAGTTGAAAGGAAAAAACAGAAAAACGAAAATTCTCCTAAAGACGCGGAGATCACTTGAGGAGTCATTAGTTTATTTTTAAGCAGGAAGCATGAAGAAAAAAGCAATGCCCTCGTCGGGACTCGATTCTGTACCTCTTAAATACTTGTCGAGTGCGCTACCGTTACACCACGAAGGCATGCTAGAAGGATGGAAAAAATACCTTATGAATTCGACTTTGCAATGAACTGTTCAGCTAGCTGAATTCAATTTATGACTCAAATGCAGCCGCATTTATGAAGTTGCCCAACAAGCTTTCAGAAAAATCGCTTCCAAGGCTTCGAAAATATGTTTTCCGAAAACTTCGAGAATATCTCCAAGTTAGAAAATAATCCTCAAATGTCGCCAGTATGAGGACAAAAACTGCCACCAAATCCTGGCAGGAGTGTTTCTTCCCATTTCATTCTCATATTCAGAATTCGAATTTTTATCTATTCAGATCTACAGTTTAACTACTTAAAATAACCACTTACAAATACAACGTGCGACCGCAAGTAAGATTTAAACAAAAATGTAAGCTAAAATTATTACATAAAATTCGCAAAAGAAAAAAGAAAAAATAAGAACAATACATGAAACTGCGAAAGTTTATAAAAATCAAAAATACAATCAAATAAACCCAAATATTTTCTGAAATTTACAAAATGCACCCTCCTTAAGGACTACCCATTCCGGGTAGTGCAATCTCTAAAACCAGGAGCAACTAACCATAATTGCCAACTCTATCCTAGTACATTATTTTAAGTTTATAAGAAGGAGTTACTTATATAGGCACCACTACGCCGTTTACTTTCTTAATCGCACAGAAAGGTCTCTCCCAGAGTGCCTTCAGATTGAGACAGATTCTTTGACTACGCTTGGAATCCCATAGCCAGATTTGGTCTCCTACCTTTCCTCTCAATCGACTTCGCATCGTACCTGTTCTTCATCCTATCAGTCTTAGCACTGATCCTTTCAGTCTTGAGCAGATGAATTTCTTCTGATAGCTCCTGAAAATGTCTTACAGACATTGTTAAGGCGAAGAAAGCTTGTTCCATGGTCGTCTAAAGAGCAAATCTTACAGCAGGCGAAGATAACGGTTATAAATCATTTACGACACAAAAAATCAGGTGCACTCATGAACTGCGCTTCTGTACGCTGGCACGAATAAAAGCAATTTTTGTTTCCAGCCCTGCTGATTTCGAAATATGAATAGTGAGAGAGCGTCCAATATTGTTCAATTAAATCTCTCCACCATGCTGTACAATTGTGGATTTAAAGGAGTGGTGTGAACCTTTCCATGCCCAGAATTCTATACAGTCCTCTAAATACAGCATATGTGAAATTTGTTTCTGTTCATTTCTTTCTGTTCTGTTCATCTGTAGTTACAGTAGATCGCTACGAATAGTAGGAAGCAGTATGCAGTGTCAGAAGTTGGGATGAAGACGAGATGATACAATATCAAATCAAGGGAGAGGGTATTTAAAAAAGGAGATCAAGTCTAGTTGTAGAATCCCCAAGCTTCGTCTAGCGTCGTGCCTATAGCTTGGGATCTCTACCATGCGTCGTGCCTACAGCTTGGAAGAGACACCAAGCTTTAGGCATCCTAGCTTTCATGTCATTAAGAATCTTAAAGACGTGGAGGTGCGCATATGAAGACCTCCTTTTTCTAAACCTAGGGTAGTGTAGTCTCGATAGGCTTGCATTTAAATATGGTTGTTTCTGTTTTTCGGGATTTCATTGCTCGTGACATGCAGTTCTTAAAAAGAAAGCAGTGTAAATATTTTTTTTTGTTGTTCCAATGGAGGGCTCTCAGCCGACTTCGGCTTGGCCACTACTAAGGCCAGAAGAGATGGTCACTTTATTATAGAGGAACCTAATAGGTAGGCCACCTTTGTCTCCTATGAAGAGACGAACAGTTACAGACATGCCTTCTCCGGGATTCGAACCCAGGCCCTTTGGTATCGTAACCGGCTCCCCTAACCACTATACCGTCTGGGCGGCGCAGTGTAAATATTTAAGTTTATTTTACTGTGTTTTGATTGTTATGTATTTTTATACTCTTGTGCACTTTTTTTTATTTATTTTTTTGGTGCGATTTATGTAATAATTTTATAACGCAATTTTCTTTAATTAAAATAGTCGCTAAGACCCGTCAAAAACAATTCAGCTCATATTTCAGGTTCTAACTAAGCTACATTCATAATTCAAACGTCGATCAATTTATTATTACAAGATCTACAATATTATATACGAAATAAACATTTGGAAAAAAAATCACTAATTTGATCAAATAAACATACACGGTAAAATTATGATATAAAATGCCCCAAATATGCAAAATAAGTAAATAAAAACAATTCAGGACCCTGTAAAAATGCTTAAAAATCAAATAAGCGCAAGCGTTTATATTCATTTAAAAACAACACTCTTTTTCATTATGTTACAATAAGTAAAGATGAATTAAAATCACAGTTATAGAGGGCTCTAGAGTGAAAACGTGAGTAATATAAAACTACCTAAAAGAAAGATAATTTTAAATGTATCATTATAAATAAAATATCCAAAGAAAATGAAAGCAATTGGAAATATACGACATTAAAAATATGTATTAAGTTACAAGTTTTTGAAGCGTTTTTCAACGATTTCACAGAAAGATTCCTTGTAAAATTATAAGACTACAAATTCATTAACATCGGGAATTATTTATGTAAAAAATTAGGGAACCATTTTCTTGCGCAGTGTAACTTTGATCTCAGTTATTCACTATTCTTCAGAAATAATTCAGAATAATATTTTAGCAGAATTTGTTTCATACTGACTATATGTCAATAAAAAGAGTTGGCAGACTTTCTTTCATTCATAAAACAAAATCTCAAAATGTTAAGAGAGGGAAATATAATGTCTTAAAATTTGTCTTGGGAATTTTAATTATATACACTTGCTGATAAAAGTACAAAATCTCTTTTTTAAAGAAAATTTCGTGTACCTGGAAAAGTTTGAAGGCGAAGTATTCGGATTCGTTTCGAAGAGAAGCGAGAATTCTTTATGTTTTTTTTTATCTCGGTGACTGATACAAAATTCTGCTCAAACTGCTATAAATCTTCACATGTATATATTGTATATATGTGTCATGTTCAAATGTATATATGCATCACTCACAAGTATAAGTCATATATATTAGATAAAACATCATACTGAATATACTAAAAATCTTCATATTTATTATGGTATTTACAAAGGCTTCTACTGACTTTCTCTTCGAAAGGTTAAATTGTATGTGGTCTGCATAAATCATGAAATTATTTCCTGACTTTCCAAGCAATGATCAGGAACTGGATAAATGTTACATGTCTAAAATGATAATAAGGAAAGCTATTAAAAACAAGTGAATCAGAGTCTTAATATCTCCAAAATGTTGGGGTTAAGAACCTTAAAACAGGTCAGAAGATTACAGTCAAGACACGTTTTATTTGGCGAAAATGATGAAGTTTACAGTTTCTTCCGCGTCGTGAGGTGGGGTCCTTTTCGATCACGAAATTCATTTCTTTTGTTCTCTTTGTTCATTTATTTCTGCTTTTAGCGTACCTTGTGGAAACGAACTTAGATATTATAATCTTTTCTTAGACCTTCTATTTTAAGCTATGAAGTGTAGTTATTAAATGAAACTGAACTTTCGACATGTGTTAGCTTCTTTGATTTTAATTTAGCTACCCATTTATATGATGTAGATTCTTTTTTTAAATGATACGACATTTTTGAGTTTCAGATCCAGGCCTATAGTTTTCTAAGAGATAATCATGAAATAAAATGCAGACTGTAATAGACATAATTATTATATTCTTATTTTAATACTGGAAAAGTAAGCATACTTACCTGAATACAAGTATAATATTTCTACACATGTGTGGCGCAAAAGTGGTTAAAGCGGTTGCTCAAAAATTGGTGAAAACTGTAATTCACAACAAATTGGCACAAATGTTATAAATTTAAAAACTACGTGGCAAATATAGCTGTACACAATTTCAAGGTAAAAACAGGACCCAAGCTAGGCTTTTCACCGCCTGGTGGAATCCCTGCAATTGGCAGATTCACTCACTAAATTTCACAAATTTTGCCTCCTTTTGTGTCTGTACCCGTAGCACCGGCTTTGGTGCTGACCTTACTAAAAATTTACCAATATTCTCCCAAGATATAGAAAGCCTCGGGGGACAAGAAACATTTTTACATGCATTGCTGCACAGTGGGAATTGGTTTAACAAAAATGTTCTTGAATTCTTCTGGATCGCTTAATCGTCGATTTTTTTAAACGCCACGTGTGCAAACTTTATCCTTAAGACACCACCAAAAGAAGACATAGAGCGGTGTCAGGTCAGACCATTGCACTGGCCCTACTATTAAAATCCGTCAACGTTAAATTTCATTGATAACTGGGAAGCAATGATTTACTGGAAGAAAGATGCATAATTTTCAACTTGAAAAACCATATGGGAATACATATATACATTATTAACCGTATGGGAATATACGACGTTGTTGCTGAATGTGTCTTAGCCCAGACATCATTACAGGTGAAAATTATGGGATGTAAATTAAAATAGGATACCAGTGCATACAACAAATAGAACTCGCATGTGGAATTTGATTAAACACTTCCTTTTGAGAGAAAGATGAAATAATACTTTTTCTTATATATTTTAAAAAACTAACGAACATTCTGATATAATTTTATGGCAATTTTAGTTTTTCTTATTTCTAGCTGAATATATCACTTTTTCTTCAAACGTTGTCATGCATATAACGGAAAATGGAGCAAAAGACACTCTTTGATCAAATGTTTAACTCAAAGTCTGGTGTTATCGATGCAATATCTCATTAATCAGTCCTGAAAACTGCTACACAACTCCAGAGTGAAAAGCACAAGTCCTTTGACCGACTCCTGCGTGATTGAAAGATGCGTAGCGGCAAGCACGCGATAGTCTTCGCTGATCGATGACCTACTTGCTTCTATACTCTTTGCTATAAAAATATCCACTCCTCTGGCTTTGTTCAAAAGACAATATAAAACTTCAGTTCTCTTATAAAGCATATGTATAACTGTCGCAGTGTAAATTCAAGTATTTAAATTTAATTCATTTTCGCAGCTTGGTTATTCTGGCATTCAATATAATTACTTCATTTCACCCTATGAGATTTTAGAGCAGTAAAGCTGTTTAACCTACATTAAGCACATTTTTTCAAGAAAAATTAGGAAACTGTAATAAAATCATGTCACTTTAAGGGATTATACAGATTCTCGGCAACTTCAAATTTTGGAACCTCTCATTTTATGGCCTAGACATAGATTACTGGAATAGCTTTTGTCACTTTTTTCTTTCGAAATTGAAAGGGTTGAGAAATGACTCTCGTTATCAACTATTAATGAATTTTCGAAGATTAAGTTTATAAAGAATTTTTCTTTTTTCCCCGCATGCCTTCGGGGTATTACTGGAAGCACATCCAGCTAGGAATTGGGAAGTCCGCAGTTCGACTCCCGGAGAAAGCATTACAGATTTTTCATGGTTCCCGCTCTGAAGTAAATTTAATGACTACAAGTTTTCACGAATTCAACAACTTAGCAAATACAGTAAATGCACCTATTAGAATGAAATACAAATGTCGTGTCTTTTCTTACTTCTGATTAACATTTCGATAATAAAGAGGGTAAGGAAGGATAATAAAGGAAGGATAATAAAGAGGTAAATTTCCATCTCATGGCAGAATGAAAGAGAATGAATACTAAACTGAGATGCTGAATTAAATTGCAGGATACACAAGTTAGTAACTCAAATAAAACATTCTAATATCTCCATTAATTTCGAGGGCATTTGTAGTCTGTTAATAATAAGATAGATGTGAGAATATCTACCTTATTATGGCCACACGCGGTGGCGGAATGGAATTAGCTAGTCTGCAGAAATGAGCTCTTGGGTTAGAATCTCAGTTGAAGTATGATATTTTGCAATGTGAAATAAAATGCTAGTATAAGCACGCCAAATACTATCGACATTAGGACAGGAAAAGAATGGAAAAACTGCCTGGACGCAGCTTGCAATACCTTTATAAATAAAGAAAAGAAGCCTCTGCTCAAAAGCGTACTCTGCTCATCAAACCTTTTCGATAAATAATCTAAATAAAATAAAGCTTATAAGGAATTTCTCCCTTTCTCCCGCCTTCTTGGCATGCCTTCGTGGTATAGTGGCCAGCACGCTCGACGCGTATTCGACAGGCCCGTGGTTCGAGTCCCGGCGAGGGCATTGCATTTTTCATCTCTCCTGCTTCAAAAAATCCTAATGTCTCTACAGTGGCGCCCGAACTAAAAAATGTGGTGGATGATGATTCTCCACCACCATGATTTGGGGACTGGGGCTCCTAATCTTCAGTCGCCCTTTAAAAGGGGGAGTATAAGTAAGTGGTTCGAGTCCCGGCGAGGGCATTGTTCATTTTTCACATCTCCTGCTTCCAAATAACCTAATGACTCTATCAGGACTCGTATCTCTTTTTATCTGTTTGGCGAACATGACGTGTCCTGACTGGACAGTGATTTGACTGCATACTATGTCCTATGGAGTGTAGCAAAGACGACAAGATGAGAAGGGTTAAAATTACTCTTTATTTTTTTACACGTTTTCACAGTCGCTCCCGCACTTCGGGATACAAAGACCAACCACTTGCGGTCTAACGTAAAAATATAAGACTACTAACTAAATAAAATTTAAATAAGAGCTAACTTTTAATATTTTACACAGATGACTAACACTAAGACTGGGCTTTTAAATTACTACGTCTGTAGTACGCAAACTGCAGAAAACTACAATACTTTTTAGCTTTCAAGAGGACTAAAACCTCTGGCCTTAAAGGCGGACAGTAACTGATGGCAAGCTCGCGTGAAGACTCGTAGTAAGAGGGCTCTCTCTCCTTCCCTCCTACTCTCTTGGCAAAAAGCCACAGCTTAAATACTAAAACGTTAGCAAGTACAATTTGCACAAACATATTCACGCGTTAATTCTGGCCGGAAGTGGAAAATAAGAGATAATAGTAAAGTTTTAAAATAAAGTAAACGTTAGTCAAACTTAAGATACTTACAACTCTACAAGCTGATACTCCGATTCTCATAGCATTGTAACGTTATTAGAAAATTTACTTTTTCCAACCTGTATCAATCATATTCCAGTAAAGAGCTGAGGCTATACTAAGTTGAGTAATATGTAAGGTATTTTTTAGTAAGGATCATATGGCAATGTATTTTTAAAGTGCATTCGCAGTTTTGTACGACGGCCATATCACCCATCATCCGCTGCACACAAACAGATGCCATTTCGAATCATGCCGATAATGCGTACTTTTGTAACGTGTAACGAAAATGTTCAAGCAATCCATCGTCTGGGAAATATGGCCCATTATTTCGTTCATGGACTCAAGAAATGCGGCTCCAGTAGAAATTCATCGCCAGATCTCTGAAATGTATGGTTCGAATTTTATAAGCGAGACTAAAGTATCTGAAAGTATCGTAAGTATCTAAAACTGTTTAAGAAAGTTCTAGAGGCAATGAATGAACCACGCTTGGCCCGGTCATCTTTAATCTCTGACAGTCTTCTGCATACAGTACAAACATTGATTCATGCAGACAGATTATTCATAATTTCTATGCCATTGTGAATATTCCCATAAGTCGCAGATCAGTACTTTACAAAATTATGGCAGAACATTTGAGATACAGGAAGCTGTACTTTCAAATGTTTCTGAGGTTGCTTACAATAAAAAGAAAACTTGCGTAGTGCCTTGACATTTTGATCCGACACAGAGAAATGATAAACTGTTGAGCTACGTCTTCAAGGGGGACAACGTATGGGTGTTACATGCAACTTCTGAATCCAAACATCAATCACTATAGTGGTGAAACAGATCCTCTTCGATGAAAATGAAATTCACATTGATAAACTCAGCAGACAAAGGTATGGCAGTTATGTACTCGAACAAACGCTGGTGCATTTCACAACGCAAAAACTTACAAACAATCCATGGAAACAAACATACATTTTTAAAATGAAATAAAATTAATAAAGAAGTCAAAAGATTTATTTTCCTGATATATGTTCCCCTGATAAAATATGCTAAGGCAATATTTCCTTTTAACTCTCGAAGCTGTTGTAGTACATTGTTGTTTAAAGAGCTCGAAGGTGTTGTCTCGAGGTTGCTGCATTACACTTTTGTCTGGCTGCACACTGTTAAAAAAATCTATTTGTGCATTAAAATGATTTGTTCTTTTCATACTGATTAGCTAATCTACAATGCACTTTTACCATTTTTTAAGCGTATCGAACAGTTAGAACTTTAACTCCAGTGATATAGGCCTGAAAACATAGCTGAAGACAAAACTGTTAATTATTCTGTGTTCAAAATAAGATGTAAAGACTTCATTGAATAGAGATCCAATCTAATTAGTAACAGGTTAGAAACATAGGTAAAACTTACGTAATATATGGACAACTATTTCACCAGACATAAAATTTCAGATCTTATATTTCGCCAATTATGTTTCGTAAAATCAATTTAATTTTTCAATCTGTCTAAATGATTATGGGAATAACACATATATAGTAAATCCTCCCAACAGTAGCCATTCACGGGACCATGATTTCCTTCACCAAAAAGAAGTGCCCTTGTTCAGAGGGATCAAAAATTTTAAATTTAAAGAAATATTCAAGCCCCATTTTTAAATTTCAAGGATCTTCAGTGCTACTATTTTATAAACAAAAAATTATTCCTAATAAATATAGTATGAATATTACTACAAAGAATACAAATTGATATTCATAATATATTTCTGAATAAACGACAAATATCATCTTATTATTTAGATGTTTCAACATGTACATTAGGTATATATACATATTGTTAATATAAAAAAAGCTTCTGAAATTCGTATTGTGATATAGAGGGTGTTCGCACATTTTTACAACGATTTCGGGGCCGTTTAATTAACGTTTAAAATGTAATACATCGTCTATTAATTAATATTTAAAATGTCTGCATCGTAATCTCTATGATTTGTAAATTGTTCAAGGGTACTGACTTTCATTTCTCTTCCTCTACTTCACGGAGTCCATAAATCGTGGTTATTTTGAGCTGAAAGAGTTCTTTTCAAAAGACCAAAAGCACAATAGTCCATAGGTGAAATGTAAGGGGATTTGCCAGGAATGCACTGAAAACGCATGTATGTAAAACCTCTATCGGCTTTTAAATCTTTTTAAAGAATGCAGAGGTACTTTTTGAAGCATGACTTGATCATTGCACTTTTGAAGCATGACATGATCATTGCACTTTGTTTTAGTGAAGTTTCACTCTATAAAAGTCATTGGGATAAAGAAATGAAATTTTTTCTGTATTTAACGGCCGTAAAACTTTGTCTTGATAGTACAGTGAGTTGATTTTAACATTTCTTTCACTCTTCTTATTTTTAACTTTCCACTGTAACGGAATCCTGCGACAATCATATACCCCTTACTGAAACTTTCTTTGCATTAACGGAATCAGGTTTGTACCATTCCTTCTCTTCGTTTTCGATAATAAATAGACCCTTTTTTTATTGCAGTCATTTAGGTAAACCCATGAGTCATCAAGCGTCACAACGTATTTCAGTTCAGCTCCTTCTAAGTAGCTTTCATTCAGGATTCTATAAATTGTTCTGCGTTGAGCCACATGCCTCAACAAAAGCTGGTGAACACTGCATTTTAACGTAGGCTTAGATTCCTCTATATTGGTCCGCGGAAAGGAAACGTATGACGCTTTTGCGGGTTACGGAAACGTTGTGGTCTTTGCAGCTACAAAACAAAGAGTTTTCGTTTAGATTTTGTTTGATAGACGAAAGTTGTAGAGACATTAGCTTATTTCGAAGCAAGAGTCATGAAAAATGTGCAATGCCCTCCCCGGGACTCGAACCTCGGACCTCTCGAATACTCGCCGAGTGTGCTGACCCTCACACCCCGAAGGCATGCTAAGAATGCGGGAGAAATACCTCATAAAGTGTACACTGCGAAATATAAAAATAATATCGAATTTGAAATTACATTTCAGCCACAGATGAGTGATAAAGTTAGCGAAAATCAAGGGAATTTTGAAGACATCATACGAAAATGATTTGGTAAATTGTTTTGTTTCAATTTATACCAATTCTAAAAGTGTGTTTAAAACAATAAATTCTAGAAAATGTGTTGTTAAAAGAGTAATTGAAGTAAGAAATAAAACTGTAGAATTTATAGAAAAATATCACCTGAAAATTAATTGGGTTAAAGGTCACACAGGAGTGTTAGAAAAGAAGTGCAGACAATACTGCAAAGGAAGCAACTGAGAACGACAATATAGATATTTTCTCCACCATCTCAATACAATACTTGAACACATTATTGCAAAAAGATATAATTATAAAATGCCAAAACCGATCGGATAATAATAACACTGGAAGAAAAGTCTTTTGGATTTTTCCTAAAGTTAAGACAACAAGCCTATCTACTCATAAAAGAATAAATCAAGCACTGACAGGTTTTGGACAGAGTCCAAAATATTTAAAGAGATTTCAGAGAAAGAAAGTAAAATGTAAATGTGGTTGTGAAGAACAAAATGCAGATTTTATGCACTATTTGTGTGAATGCATACAGATAATCTCTATTACAGAAGAATATTTTTTAAATACTTCAAGAGAAAATATTATGTATTTATATACGAAAGAAAAATCCCGGTTGGGAATTTTAAAAATTGTAAATAATCTAAGCAGATATAAATATTTTGAGTTTGATTATGTAGTAAATTTCTAAAATTGTAACTAATTTGAATTGTAGATGTGTGATTATTTATGTAATTTAATTAGAGAGATTATGTAAAAAGCAATAATGTATTACACAATTGTGAATTTATGCTAAAATTTATGTAAAATTGATTAATTTAAATGAATAAGTTATTCATTGTTTTATAAAGATGAAAAATCTCCATTCACAAAATTGCTAAAACAAAATATTTAGTTGTATCATATAGTAGTCTAACTATTATGTTGAATTTATTCAGAAAAAAGGTCTAGGTGACCTTGCTGGCAAGCTCAGCGAATCTTCCTCTGAGGACGAATTAAGGGCGAGCTGCTCAGTATTTTAATTTGGTTAATTAATTTTTTGGTTCTTTGATAGTTTCTTAGCTTTACTAGTAGTATTAGCTGTACGGTTTGTAAATTAAGTCTAGTTTTAGGTTATGTATCCAAAGCGGGTAACTATTTTTGACAAATTAAGGTTATAAAATAGGAAGGAAAAAACTTGATCATAATGAAGCTAAGTTTAGGGCATAATGGTCAGATTTTCTAAACCATGTAATAATCTACTTTACCTGCCGGTTTACACAGATTTTCAAAAGTTAGCATCTTTTAACGCTGAATTGACAGTTCTTCAACATTAATGTTTTTCATATTTTCAGTTTCAGTCAGCCCATGACAGAATTTTATTTCTCTTTTACATGATACGAAGAGAAATATGACATCACTCTGGCAACTACATGTTCAATAAAACACGCGGCAGGAGACCGAAAAAGAAATGAGCATAGATTAGCCACAGAGGTCTATGCTTAGCACGCAAGCCACGAAGGTCATTTCTTAGATTTTCTTCGATATTTTATCCAAGGTAGCACAAATAGAACTGGACGACAGTTAAAGAATAACCAGAACGAAATCTGGCTTTAGTAATAATTTAATTCTTCTAAAATTTATTTATGTTTATCGAATTTTGATAATCAAAGTTTAAAAAATTCTGCTTTTAATATAAATAATACCTGAGGATTCAAAGAAAAGCAGTACAATACAAAACTGCAGATCCACCAGCGGCCGAGTGGTAAAGTGGTTGAACACTGGTAGTTTGGCCCGGGATTGGAATCCCGAATAAATTCCCGAATAATTTTTTAATTTCTCATTAATTTTACTTGAAAAAGCAGCTTAGAAGCTACTTTGCTTCAGAAGACTTCAGATATCTGAATTAATGAAGCCTGAAATAAAAATTAACGATTTTCTAACGAAAGCTTGTCATAAGACGTTATTTACTGAGGAAGAATTCAAGCGTTCAGGTAGAATTTTGAAGAAATAGTGGAAAGCAACCTGCAGTTCTTTGACATATTGCTCAGTTAATATTGATACAAATTAATGCTTTCCATTTTATCTAAGCAATTTTTTCCCCTCATTATTCAAATCTGCACTGTTGTTTGAAACGAAATTCGTAATTTCCAAATTTCACAAAAGCGAAGAAAGGAAAGAAGCTGGCAAATATAAAATAGCTCTTAGCCTGATTGTCTGTTTGCCGCCAGTTACTTTTTTTAGTTTTAAGATTAGAAATGGACTACGCCATCGCCACTAGTTGCATGAAGCTTAGTATTTTAACTCCTTTGATCGGCCTACCAGCGGCCGAGCGGTAAAAGCCGCTGAACGCTGGTAGTTAGGTCAGAGTCCCAGGGAATGGGCTGGCTGCATGGGCGTTTTTCCCGTGTGGATACGAACCAGATTTCCTTAGAACTTCCT
>KK122043.1:804730-844968 GCA_000611955.2 Stegodyphus mimosarum | reverse complement strand
TGGCTAAAGGCGGAACACGTAATAAGTAATAATAATAATGATAACTCTTTTGAATGGTATCCGAGTTCTATGTATTCATAAAATAAACAACACATTATTAGCGAGTTAAGTTTGGAAAGTTTCCTCAAGAAAAGGTTTTATTATTTCCTGCTGGGCCAATGCCAGAGTTTTCGGCGCCCACCTACGAATTCAGAATATTTTATTTTACTTTTTTTGAGATTTGCAAATGATTTTACAGGAAGGTAAAGCAATAAAACTGTACTGAAAAAGAATTCAGTATAGTTTTAAACTTCTGTGGGATTTCTTTCAATATCTAATTTGACGAAAACGTAATTTTCATTCGCTAGCCAGGCAAGATTTACAGGCCTTTTTTTGTGTCATTATCGTAGGTGTAATTTATTTTTAATATTCAATTTGGTTTCGAAAATTATCATTCTCCGGTTGCATCATCAATAACTAAAATAAAAACTATTTTAAAGTAAATTATTAAGTTAGAAAATGTTAAATTGTTAGAGAAGTTAACAAGGACTCCGCGTTTTCTAAGTTATCTTTGCTGTAGCTCTTTAACCACATATCGTAGTACTATGTATATCTCTTTATCTATATCTTCTAGTGTATTATCATTTTTAAGACTAATAAAAACATTGCCATTGCCATTTTTTTTTCAGAAAGTTCAGCTTAAGTATATCGAAAGGCATACAAAATAGGTTGATTCTGAACTTACCCATAGGGTTTGCGGAGATTGTTATTATGTCTGTAATGAAACTGTTATGTATCTGGTTGTAAGGAGAGTTTTTCGCCAAAAACGTTCTTAATAAAGTTAAAAAAAGCCATGAAAGCAGTATCTTTAGTGCGGGTAGTAATTACCGCCCAAATCTATGACTTTCTGCCAACGTTTTGCCAACGTTCAAGCCTTCGGCCCAGAAACTCGGGAGCCCCGAGTCCAAAAACAGATCAACCTCGTTTCGGACGTCTTGTGTAGAATGGAAGATAGCACCAGCAAGATATAGCTGCAGGTGTGAAAAAAACGAGAAGTCCAAAGGAGCAATGTCGGGGCTATATGGTGGGTGTAGAAAATGATCCCATTCGAGTCCAGCCGCAGACACATGTGGTCTTGCATTATCTTGATGGAACACTACCTTTTTGCGCCGGAACTCAGTTCGACGTTTTTCCTTCATAACAGGGTCAACAAGGACCAGCATCTCGCTGTACACCTTACTATCGAGGGTTTTACCTTTTTCTAGATACTCTTTGTGGATAATACCACGGCAATTCCACTAGATACAAAGTATGATCTCTTTGTTAGTCATATTGTGCTTTGTGGCGCTGCCAACAGGCTCACCGGGCGAAGACCAACCCCCTATTTGGCCTCTGTTGTTGAAGTAAATTCACTTTTCATCCCAAGTGACGATCCGGTCCAGAATTTTGTCCTTGCATTGATATTCGAGCAGAATAGTGCAAGCCTGAACATGTCTGTTCTTATCTGCTTGAGTCAGCTAATGCGGCACCCAGCGATTGAATTTGTGCGTCAAGTTTATGCAATGCATAGCGCGACTAATGACATGGCACTAACGTCTAACTCATTAGCAAGTTCTCGAGTGATTGTATACTGATCTTCTTTCGCAAATTCTCGCAGGCGGGACCCATCAACATGAGTAGACTGGCCAGAGCGCATTGTTTCTTGAATGGCATTGTCCCTGTTTTTGAACTTTCGGTACCAAACCTTCACAGTGTTATTTGATATAATATTAGTACCTAAAGCTGTGTACATGATTTGGTGACATTCTGTAGCTGACGTTTTGCAATAGAACTGGAAGTAAATGATGATTCTGACCTGGTAGCATGATATTTCAATTTCAGACACCTTGTATTTAATGATAACGATACTTTTTCTACAAACTAAGTATAGTGTTCTAAAGCAAGTCTTTCTTTCAAATGCCAAAAGTTGTTTGACGAATTATGATTAAACACGTCAACGTGAACTACTTGCGCTGGCGATATTTGCGGTGGCGGAAAATCTTCATTAAAGGCCGATATTGTATTTTCGTCGAATTTCAGTTGCGTCGAATTCTGATTCTTCCTACATTATATTGATTTGCTTTTACCTCCACTTTCAAGCAAAATCTATAATATGAATCTGTTCTTTGTTCCCATAAAACATTTTTACTCTTTAAATGAATTACACAAATCTTAGTAGAGTTTTCTCATGATATAATTATTTAAATGAATAATACTCTTTAAATGAATTACACAAATCTTAGAAGAGCTTGTTCATGATAATCATTATAAAAACGAAGTCATGTTATCAGACAGAATATGCATTATAAATCTTCAACAACAATGCGAAAATCTTGTTTTTCAAATTATATTTTTAATTAAAATTTTCAAAATTTCATAAAATATCATCATATATTTCTCCAAGGTAATATCACGAAGTTCTAACTCAGCGATTCTCAACCGGTGGTACGCATACCACTGGTAGTACACAAGAGTAAAATAGGTGGTGCGCAAAGAAACAAAGTATTTTTAATTATTAAATTCAAAATTTAAATACTCCAACATCCTGTTTAAGGTTTTTCTCTAACACTCGTAAATTTATGGGATCTTAGCTTTGTCCAAAGTCAACTGCCGCTCATAGACTTTAGCGAAATAATCCATTTTTATTTTCACAAATATTCTTTTAGCTATAGACGTAACACCATTTGTCATAAATGATGTTTTTAAAAAGGATTAATAGAAATTGATGTTGTATTTATAATAGGAAATAAAAATAAGTTCCCATGAAAAGATAATAGTATCTCATTAAGTCTTTTAGAGTTTAACGATTTATTAAAATGTCTGCACTTTACGTCGCTACCATTTTAGGGCTCGTATTGTTCTATTTTTAATAATAATAACTTTTTTTTACCTCAATTTGCTGTCTCTAAAAGCAAGTATTTTGTCTTCTTGTTGCTTTCTATTCTTTACTTTTCTACACGATTTGAAAATATCCTCATTTGTTTTGAAGAACTCGTAATATACCGTGCATTTAAATATTTGCGAAAAAATAATGAAACAAGCCTAGAATTTCAAAATGGAAAAATGGCTAGGATTGACTTGGAAAAAAGATCGATGGATCCAGGGCAATCTACTAACACTGAGAATACTGAAAGGAAAAGAACAATTATTAAAATTGCTTATAGCAAATAATGAAAGTTATTTATCGTTTGGGTTTACTTGGAATCGAGATGAAATAGACCCTCAGCCTCTGAACTATTATCCAATCAAAGTATAAAACCATCGTTTCTTAAAAGCCATCTTGAATCTAAGCATGCCAATTTAAAGGAATACTTTAAGGGGAAATCATGAGAGTTTAAAAATAGTAAACAATGATGAAAGGTTTTGTTACTTTGAGTGAAAAAGCTTTGGAAGTTAGTTACCTAATAAGCCTAAGAATTGCCAAGACTGGGCAGGCTCACACTATTGGAGAAAACCTTATATTACCAGCAGCTAAGGATATCGTTTTAACATTATTCAACGAAAAAGACGCTAATGAACTTAAATTCCGTTAGCAAATGATACAGTAAGTAGACGAATTCATGAAATGGCAAGTTCCATAAAAGAGACACTTATTCAAAAAATAATCTAATAATAATAAAAAATAATAAGGCTAATAATCAAAGAATTGCATAATAATATTTTAAGCTTTTTACTACTTTTAGACTGTTTTCTAACCGAAAATAATATGAAAATAAAAGCAGAATCAGCATCCGACATTAAAAGTCATTGTTTTTCATTGAATCCGACATTAAAAATCATTGTTTTTCATTGCTAAATAATTTCAAGCTATATTTTCCCGAGGATTATTAAAAGGAAAATTGGATTTGAAATCCATTTTGTTTAAATGCACTTGAAATTTTATCTCGTGAAGGAAAAGAACAATTGATAAAAATTTCCTGTGATCAGCTGAACCAAAAAAAAAAAATTTAAAGGCCATTTCAAATAAAGCTATTAAACTTTTACTACCTTTTTGCACAACCTATTTGTGTGAACAAGAATTTTCTTCCATGTTCTATTTGAAAAATAAATATACATCAAAATTAAGAGAATAATCATTTAGGGTTAAAACTAAGTAAAATAAGACCAGACATAAAGAAATTAATCTCTCTTAAACAGGCACAAATTTCGCACTAAATTTTAAAGTATTGTAATACAAATTTTGATAATTAAAACCTAACCAATTTTTAATCTAATATTTTTTATGTGTGCATATTTAAAACAAATAGCCAATAGGTTGTGCGAATGACAAAATATGTTTTTTTTAATATTTTTATTGAGAAACTGAAAAATAATCATTGTAAAACATGATGGTACTAAAGACTTTTTAATTTTCGTTTAGATTGTACGACTTAGGGAAAAGGTTGAAAACCACTGTTCTACCTGATTCAATTTTATTTTCTGTGAAATATATAATGGTTATTGCATTATCAAACTGTATATAGATTCCAAATGTCTCAGTATCTTTTTCGACTTTTTTTGCACAATTTATTGTTAAATTTAAAAGCACGAACAGCACACACATAAAAAATGTCCTAAAACTTGTATTTCTGTCGAAAATTTAATTTTTTTCCCTATTTTCATATTGCCCACTTTGCATACTTGACTATTCATCACATTACATTAGATAACATTACATTTTGTTTCTCAGATATTTAATGATTGCTTTATATAAATGATGATTTCTAGATTCGTCTTTTGCAAAAATTCTAAACGATTTCACTATTTTCGATTACTCCATAAATCCCTTCAAAATTGGAGCCAGAAAATTTCCTTAATAATTTTTAAGAAGCCCTTAAAAGTCGTATTTATTAAACAGCACTTTTGATAATCTTAAATTTTTCAGGAGTAATCATAATGGTAAATAAATTATGAAACGGCTTTTATGTGATTTTAAAAATAAATAAAAATATGAGTAACATGCTCTTGTAACGTTTGCTATATTGGAAGCTCAATCCATCAAGAAGGAATAACTCATATTCGGCAGAAATATAAAATAAGTGACAAGATATTTATATAAATCTTACAGGTTAAATTAACATAAAAAAGAATAATTTACTAAGTATCATATAAAAAGAGCAATTGGGCTGTATATATTAATAATTTTTTTCGTTGTTTGCATTGCCTAAGTGCTACGATTAAAGTTCAGTTTGAAACAAAACACACCGATATGCAAGGTTTTAACAACGGGAATAGCATAACGTATTATAATTTTCGCGTGTCCTGTTTTGTTTACGTCAAGCTTGCAACCGAAGAACCTAGAATAATATTTGGTAACATTACGAATAGACAAAAAAATTACGCCACATTAATGTTACTTAAATTTTTTAATATTTTGATTTAGCTGTCTATTAAAATAGCATAATATGTGCAGCGGTTTTGCATCTCATGCTTAACGATTGTCCACGATTATTACTGTATTTGGCTGGTGTCCCCCGAAAACATCGCGGAAGAAAACGTCGCGGAGAAAACAACGCAAGGCGAAAACGTCGTAGTACAAAACATCGTGGGAGAAAAGAAAGCAAAGAGAAAACGTTGCAGTTCTAAAAACATCGTGGTATAAAATATCGTGAAAATAAAGCGGTTCAAAAACTTCGCAGTTTAAAAACATCGTCGTCGAAAAAATCGTGGTAAAAAATAAAGTACCTAGGAATCATCCCATCACGATAACATCGCACGAAATGAGTTTTGAGGGTTTAGAAACTGTAATTGTATATTCGCATAATGATTTGGGAGCGCAAGAAGGAAAGAGGAATATTTCTACTTCTGTATTTCATATTTTTGAATGTACAAACAGAATTTTGTTGAAAAGTAAGAAGGAAACATAAACGTCGAAAAATTGAAAATGAGTGGGAAATTAATGCCACTTAATAGAATTTTATATTTACATAGTTAATTAAGAAATACCATTAATAATTTTTCTTTATAAATTCTTACTGATAATGTTTCATGAAAAATACAGTCTAAAAATGTTTAGCAAAAGAAGATAAATAACTGCAAGAAGTTAATTAACTAGGTAAATTTAAAATTCTATTAAGTGTTATAATTTGCATTAATTTTATACTCATTTTCAATTTTTAAATGCTTAAAGTTTCTTCTTACTTTTTCAGCGAAAATCTATTAGTTCATTCAAAGATATGAAATGTAGAAGTAAAAATACACCAGTTTCCTTCTTGCGCTACCAAATCATTATGCGAATATGCAATTACAACTTTTAAAACCCGAAAACTCATGTGTGCGATGTTATCGTCATGCGATGATTTGTAGGTACTTTATTTTTTACCACGATGTTTTTAAACTGCGAAGTTTTTGAACCGCTTTATTTTCGATCACGATGTTTTGTACTACGATGTTTTAGAACTGCGATGTTTTTTCTTTGCTTTCTTTTCTCCCACGATTTTTTGTACTACGACGTTTTCCCTTTGCGTTGTTTTCTCCGCGACGTTTTCGTCCGCGATGCTTTTTGCCGCGATGTTTTCAGCTGTAACCACTTGGTTTCAGTCTAAATCGGATGTAAGTTTTAGTCTCTTGACAATCTTAGCGAGGTTATTTTTGATCAGCAGCGCCCACTAACGCCTGAGTGATTAAGACAACTGAATACTGATAATTAGACCTCAGTTCAAATAACAGCAAAGCGGCTAATTCCATTCGATTCTTGTGGTTCTTAATATGTGTAGCATAAATGGACATCCATTTCCTTTAGTAGATTGTACACAAACGTATTCCTTTCTCAGGCAGATAGCCTTCACCTGCTTTTTTTTCACTCGATAGTTCAATGTATCTGATTGCTGGTCCCCTTCCGCCCCCGATCATGTTTAAAATTTTAAAAGAACAATTTTTATCTTTGCTCCACTTTTTAATTTTACAATAAAATTGAACAGTTGTGCAAAAACCTAAAACTCTTTAAAATACTCTCGGTGCGAATTTTAAAGAAATCGTACATAAAAGTACGTATTAACATATAATAAAAATTGCCAGTTTTTGAATATAATAAACCCTCTCTAAGACGATTACCCTCGATTCTAGACAATTGTAAGGTATTTTCTCCCGCCTTTTTCGTATGCTTTCGTGGTGTAGTAGTCAGCACGTTCGGCAAGTATTCGAGAGGTCCGTGGTTCGAGTCCTTGCGAGGGTATTGCACAGCTGTCTCTTCTCCTCCTGCAAAAATATCTAATGGCTCTACAGTGGTACCCGAACTAAAAGAGTTGGTGGATGATGATTCTCCACCAACAGGATTTGGCGATTGGGTCCCCTAATCCCCAGACGCCCTTTAAAAGGCGAGTATATAAGGTATTTCTCCCGCCTTCTTCGTATGCCTTCGTGGTGTAGTGGCCAGCACGCTCGGTGCGTATTCGAGAGGTCCGTGTTTCGAGTTCCGGCGAGGGTATTGCACATTTGTCTCTTCTCTTGCTTCAGAAACGTCTAATGACTCTACACGATTTTGATCTATTGAGGAGACGACTGTCTTAGAGATATGATTTTTAATAGCAGTGTTTACTTGTTTTCAGAAATCGTGGCCGGTGTCAGGGATAGTTCTCTTAGGGAGTTAATCGACTAGAGACGGTCCTTTGAATTTTTATGCAAATAAAAGGCATATACATGGGTATAATCATATACACAAAGGATTTATCATGGGGGTGAGAAACTTCTAAAAATTATTTCGCGAATCTTAAAGAAGTAAATTAAGTAAGTACAAGTCATTTGCGAAAATATATAGCAGTACTTTCAGGATATTTCTACAAAAATTTCCACAAATGTTCTAGGTCTCTATTAGCTTTTAAGCTTATTCGATTCTTCTACATCTTCTTAACTGTATTTCTTCAAAATTTTCTTACCCGCAGAGCAGTAATATATCTGTTATAATATTTAAAATTATATTTTGCGATATACTGTCATTTTGCGACTTGCCGAAATTTCAAAATTATGTTTCCCAAGCTAGCAGGTGCTGGATTTTTGGAGCAAAAATATCATATAATAAACAAATAGATACATGCGGAATCTCAGTTTGTATTGTCTATCCCAGTGGTTCTCAAACTTTTTTGCTCGATGCCCCTCTTTCACCATTGCTAGACGACCAGTACCACTCCCCTTCCCCTGTCCATTCCAAAATTCGAAAAATACGTATACATTTATTTAAATTTAGATTATTTTTTAATGTGATTTACAAATTAAACAAAAACTATGGAAAATATTGAAAAGCAGTTTTGTATATTCATAAACTAAAATTAAGTAATTTACAGGTAAAAGGCTGACTGCATGCCCTGTTGAAACTATGAAATTCCCTCCGCGTTGAGAGCCCCTGGTCAATCCATTTGTGAATTCACTCACTTTATTATTCCAAAAATAATAAATTTAACACATTTATTATTGTTGTCTGCCAGCATACTGGTTTCAGTCACATATATAACAGTTTATGAAGACATATATGTCTTTAACAAGTACTAAATAAATAAGGCAGATAAATTTCAAACCATTCTATTCACTTCAAAATACGTAACATTAAAAAAATTAGCTAGCTAAATACCGCTAGTGCATAGCTAAATAAGGATGGCTAATGCATAGCTAAATAACTATGCTCTAGGTAGCTAACTATGAGAACAACTCTGGCGGATTAGCGCTGTTTCGACATTTACTACTATTTCAGAATGTTGTCAAATGTTTGACAGCAAATTTGCTTTTCGCAATCCAAAAACTTCATATTTAACAATTATTTTGAATTACTTATAGCAGCTAATTTTAACTGATGTCATTCTTATTCGACGTATTGAATCAGATTTTTTTTTAAATCAGTCTACAACTAAAGGTTGGGAAAACTTGTTTTCCGAAGGAACTTTAAAAATTATTTTTTTAGAACTTTTTAAACACTGCATTCAAATAATCGACGTCCTACCTTATAATATGCACATAAAACTGTATCTTTCTAGAAAGTATTATTTTTCATTTACACTGTTGAGCGCTTTGTTTTTAAACTGGGTGATGCGGCATTCGGTGACATTTCAAAATCAACAAACAGACTCCGGTACATTTTGTGTGGAACGGCGTAGCATGGTATAAAATCTATTGAATTTTGAACTTTCGATTCCTAACTACATTTGATTACCAGTAAAGCTCAGTTTCATAGACAAAATATTTATGTTAAATATACTCTACAGGACTGCATTTTTTGTTTTAATTTTTAAAATTATTTCTTTATATACGCATAATAATTAATAAAATTTTATATTATTGTAATCCATCGCTCGGCGTCCCTTTCTGGGCAGCGCCCGCCCATTTTACCTTAAAGTTTAAAAACATTTTCAGGATTGTTGCTGCTTACAATATAATAAAAAAAATTATATTCTTTTACATAAAACGAACTCTTATCCTATGATAATGACGTGAAAAAGAACCTAAATTTGTTTTCTCTGCTTCATCTGACAATCAGAGTTCATCATATTGCCGATACTGATAAAAGACTAGAAAATAGGTTCAACATATTCATTTCGTAGATGAAAAGTATCTCTCCAGTTGCTTTGCCTTAACCAACTAATCTTACCCAACTTTCATCTAATAGCTGTATAGTTTAGTGTATTCATATGCGCGCTCAAGCGATACAGAGGGTTTTCTATAATTTTTCTTTTCGCATGCTACTGACTGATAAGCATATCAAAAATTTATTAAGTTTGCTTTCCCTCAGCTTTCCATTAATTTTAAACGCGGAAAAAAAGTTTGGTTATTACAGCTTGCTCCTCTATATGCAGCTTCAAAAATATATATTGAGTACAAGAAAATATATAATAAAATGTCTTGAATAAAGATTTCTTTCAATACTTTAGTCTTATAAATATAATATATTTAAATTCTGCAAAGAGGCAAAATTTTACACTACAGGTAGAAAACATTTATGTAGATACTGATAATTAAACCACGAAATAAACATTAATACTTGTAATATATTTAAAAGTTGCTACTGTTATTGCTGTACATAACATTTAAACTTCTAGTGAAAAACACAATCATGTGAGGAATAAAAATGCTTCACGATCATGGAAAAATATATTGCGATAAAAGCATCAATTGCATATCAAATTGCCTTTAAAGTTGATTTTATTTCTACAAAAATATCATTATATTTAGATCTTCTAATTTGATAAAAAAAAATAGAGAGTTTGTGTTATTATATCATTCATAGCATTGAAAGCATCTTTATTCCACAAAATAGGAAACTTTATAAACATCGCAAAGGGACTGACCTATAAACTTCAGAACCATCCGAGATTCTCTGCTTTCCAATCCTGTTTATGAACCGTTGTCAAAAAGCCGACTGTATCGTCTGAGCCAGACAAGAGATTGCGCTGAAATAATTTATTCCGCAAGATGGCAGCACTAAGCCTTCTATTTGTATCTCGCAGAAAAAAGGCTGCTTTTCGTACACGTGCATGTAATTCGTGAAACGAAGCGCAGTTTTCCGAAAAAAGGCTAATAAGTATGCGTGACTTAAAACTGGTAAGCACACAGCCTTGTTAAATGGTTCGTGGAACCACTTACTAAGAATGATTTGCATAAGACATGCTGTATCTTGTTGTTACCAACAGAAGATTCATATTATGGTTATTTACTAATAATTTAGAACAAGGTTCCCTTTGGGGTTGGTACTGACCCCCTTGGTTCGATGAAATATTAAAGGGCCAATGATGATAAAGGGATAATTCGGCTATCATCTGGGGATTGATAGCCGAATATGCAAGGATCGTCATAATCAAAATCCCATTGAATATAAATATTTTATTAATAAAACTGATGATTAGTTTATTCGCTGTTTATCACGTAGTAAGGAGGAAATCATATAAAAGAAATACAAGGGCTAAATGCGCTAAAATTATTTACATATTTTTAAAATCAATAGTAATTTTTAAATACATAATTTTTTCATGCAATATAGAAAAGTAAAACGCAATTATCATAGAACTGCGATATATCTGATCTTGAGATTACGACGCAAGACGCAAAAAGAGTTGATTGGATCGGAAGGAGGATGTTTAATCACAAGTCTTATTCAAAACAATTGGATATGTTAAGTTTTCGAATTTAAAAGTCACCCGAGAGAAATATCCCAGATAAAAAAATGTTACCGGCCCGACATTATTGAATTTTCTTACCTAATGGAAGTAGGCTTTTGTTAAGTCAATAATTTACTACCGAAAACAAGAAACAGGTTGAATATTATTGAACGAAGCGATTTAAGAATTAAGTTAGGCAATTTTATGGCAACTTCTTTGTAGAGACATTAGGTTATTTCAAAGAAAGAGCAATGCCCTCTCCGAGACTCGAACCACGGCCCTCTCGAATACGCGTCGAGCGTGCTGACCACTATACTACGAAGGCGGGAGAAATACCTTATATTCTCCCCCTTTTTAAAGGGAGACTTGGGATTAGGGGCCCCTATCGCCAAATCGTGGTGGTGGAGAATCATCATCCACCACCATTATTTTAGTTCGGGCACCACTTGTAGAGAGTCATTAGGTTATTTGGAAGCAGGAAATGTGAAAAATGAGCAATGCCTTCGCCGGGAATCGAACCACGGACCTCTCGGTTACGTGTCGAGTGTGGTGACCACTATACCGCGAAGAAGGTGGGAGAAATACCTTATAACTTTAAAAAAATTGGGTCAATACATCACGCGCAGCCGTCACATTTATTAAAAATGAACTTTTGTGCAATTAGATTCAGTGATTTTGTTTCTAAAAAACCTGTTTATATTTGTAAAATTAACGATAACAACAAAATAGTGAAACATGAATCTAATAAACCATGTTTTCAAGACCATTTGTTCATATTTCAATTCTAATTATTACATTTAAGTTATTTACGCGCAAATATTTGCGCTACGATTATGTTATATACTATATGTTATAGAGAAAGATGTGAGAAGGTCGATGAAGAAAATTGTTCTTTTAAAACGGTTCAAAGCAAGTAAAAAGTTGAAAATCCCTGATTTAAAGCAATAAAAACATTCATCGATAAATTAGCTCACATTTTGATACTGTGATTCTATTTCAAATAACATACAGTAAAGTAACTGGCATGCTTTTTAAAATGTCAAAAGTACTATTAATTTAACTATCTCAGAAAACTAATGGCTAATGACTCAGAAAATTAATTTTTGTACAGGATTACGTGCTTTTGGTTAAACAGAAAAAGCTATGTCTAGTTATTAAGGTTTTTTTTTTTTTTTTTTAATTGAAACCACCTGTAGCTTGATCTGTCAGGTGTAATAGCACCAAATTTGTTAGAGGGACTAACGTTGATATGAGAAAGAGGATTCTATGGAGAAAAAAAAAATCTCCAGATGTTGCTGATAGGGGAAAATGTACTCTGTTCTAACCTACACAACTGAAAATTTACATCAAACATAGGTAAAATGTGAAAATGCAAATGTTCGCTTACATAAATGACAGCAGTGTCAGTAATTCAGTCCATAACGGTAGAAGAAAAATACCGAAGGACATTCCGAATGTTAGCGGGGTTCAATATGCATCTCACTTTACCGCAGCACGCGTTACTTATGAAGTTATTTTATCTTTATCAATTGAATGCAGCTGCCACTGTTCGTGAATTTAGAAGTCGTAGCAACCTACATAATGGTCATTTTTCAATTAACGCAGTGAAAGACATGATACTTAAATTTAAAAGAACAGGATATTTAGCAGTTCGGTTTGATAGAGGTTAAAAACCGGCGTCAAACCAGTTAGCTACTACTGATATCGCGACTGCAATCGTTGACGGCACCCGTTGGACTATTGTTGACAGTAGCAGTCTCTGAGGAATAGCGCGACAATTGGACTACAGAACGTTCTTCACGTCTACCCATACAAGATAAGCGGCGTGCAGGAATTAAAAACACAACGATTTATGATAAACGGGTGACATTTGCTCTAACATTTCTTGCCAGGATGGAAGTCGATGATGCTTGGCCGTGGAGAATCCTGTGGGAAGATGAGCCCATTTTCACCTAAATGGGGCTGTTACACCTCACAATTCTCGAATTCGGACATCCGAACATGCAGTTCAGGAAATTCCACTGCATTTACCAAAAGTAACTGTTTGGTGTGGCTTCACAGCAGATTTCCACATCGGACCATTCTTTCCTGAAAACAATGTTTTAACAGTACTACACACCTGTACCCTTATCAACGTAAAGGTATTATGAAATACTCATTAGTTTTCTCATTCCACAAATTCAGCAAAGGTTGATGCTGTATCGTGTAACTTTTATGCAGGATGAAGCCATCACCGCATATTGGTCTATCAGTACATCGGTTCTTTCGCCATCGCTTTACAAAAGAAAAGGTCGTAAGTCGGGTTTCTCGACTTGCACGTCCGCCTCGCTCTCCGGGCTTCCACATGCGGCTTTTTTCTGTACGGGTGTTTGAAGATTTATTTTGGTGGGGTCCCAACCGCAACGAACGTAAAGGATAACATATATCATGCGATCTGCTGAGCATTCCTAGTGACATGTTACGTTCAGCCATTAAGAATGCTGCATACCGGATGTAATCTGCGATCCACGAGAAGGTGGTCACACTGTAAGAGGTCTACGTCTTCGCCGAGGAAGCGCTTTTATTGAATAAAGTCCTATGGTGCACTGAAATAGCATCCCTGCAAACCTTCGGGACAGTTCATTTGATGCATTAAAGTGGTGTTGCACTGAAGGTTCTTCTCTTTACTGATTTATCTAGTTCTCAGCTGTGTAGACTAAAACAGTACAGCATTTTCCTTTAAAACTAAAACAGCAACTTTTGGTATTAATATCTTTTTTCCCATGTCGTCATTAGTTCCGCTACCAAATTTGATGGAATTTGAGCTGATAGATCGAGCTACAGATGGATCTGTGAAGTGTCAATTCATAAACACCCGTACATGAATATTTAACTGCGCAGCATTTCAGCAAGTCTCCTTCCTCTTACGACAAGTGCCCTATTACCGCAATTTTTAACTAATATGTAAGGATAACCAACAGCATTTTTCTACTATGTCTACTATTTCTACTATGTCCATATGGGCATGAATGATATCCTAATAAATAATTACTCTGCGTGAGATCTGGTGCAGCATTAAAATATAAAATTTCTGTCTGCAGTGGCTGTCCTTATCACATATATAGAAGTCCATGGCATGTGAAGCAATTTATAACTCTAATAATATTTTTGTTCTACCACCTACTGCAGAGTAAGCTCTTATCTAAACTGATGCGAATGGCCTATCAATCATACATGTAATGAGTCAAATAACATTACAAATTCACCATTATCTCTTTGCAGTCAGCACGCTTCGCAAATGAGAAAGTAATATTTTGAAATGAAAGCCACTGGCGCTCACAGTAACTGAATTAAATACAGCAGCACAATGCAAATCAAACTTAATTTGCTTAACAATAAATTCTCTCTCTGCTTGATTCCGAAAGTATTGCAAATAAAGTTCTGTACGCTTACGAAGATTACGATATTAACTATTGTTTAATCCAATAAAGTGTTAATTACTTAATTGAAAAACTGATAAAGACTTGAAAAAATTTTGCTTAAAAAGCAGCATAATCTAAAAGAGTAAAGAAAGAAAAAAAAATAATATTCCATTATTTAAAGAACAATTTTATTAGTATACACATTACATTAAAATAATAATTTGGAAGCATTTTAAGTATATTATATTTATATACAGCTAAGCTCAAATAAATACATCTCTATTATGGCAAGAAGCTCTTTAGAAACTAAATAATATTTTTTTCTAGAAAAAAGCTAACATTTGACAGTTTCAGTACATGCATAGATATAACATTTCTTCATCGGAAAATGAGCTCAACAAAGAATATTTGTTACATAATGCTAAAACTGCCATTTAAATCTGCTGTATAGTAATCACTGGTTTGATTCTGAATACAAGGGCATGGTACAAATAAAAGAATGTGACTGAGTATCACAGTTCTTATTAATCCATAAGCCAGAGCCTCGAACCAAAACACAACGATGCTTAATTTCTCTGTTAAAGGATAAACGTGGAAACCCCTTTTTCCAATTAAAAAACGGAACATGACTATGGTTTCTATAGTTCCATTCATTTGTTTCCGGTAAAGCATGTAAACCTAGAAAAATAACACAATCACATTAAAAACACAAATAAATACGAGCAATAAATTAAGAAATTTAAAAAGATCTTCATAATTTACCATTCAACTGAACAATGCTAAAAAAGTAAGTCATGTTTTAGTGATATTACATGATACCACTCGTGAAACATAGTCATAGTTTTATGCACGTAACTAATAACTAAGGACCTCATAATATAATGATTAAGGGTCCTCGTAAAAACTTTACAAAGGCGAATAACAAGAAGAATTTATATTTGAATATTTCACAGCTCTCTTTTGCCTGAATTTTATATTATAATAAATGCATTTTATTTTCCGAAATTTCAAAATTATCACCTAATAGTGAAGGTCTTTTAAAATATAAAAACATCACAGCAAAAACTGACACAGCCGTGCAAATATGCGGCAAATACACCAAACTATACATAACGAATTAGCGAACAGACATCATGTCTTGCTGCTCCAAGAAAATCGCACAGTTCACACCACACTGAAAGACACATTCTTTAAGGTACTAAAATCTATATCTCCTCTTTTTTATATTCTCCGAATTTTTAGTCATCGGAATATCATTATTTTTTCAGTACTTGATATTATGCTGGCAAAATGTTTCTTCAATAATTTACCTATCTACCAAACGGCAGAGGTATCTCATCCCATTCCTCTTGAACAGCTTTCCAAAGTCCATGGAGGATTGCAAGTCAACATCTGAACAATCTGCTTTTTAAAAGTCCAAAAGCGTAAAACTCTATCTAGATGATACAACAGGAGATTTAGTAGGGATATGGTGAAGGGTATGGGCTTAGATACACGTTTCTTGTTCTATTTTTTCTCAGGAAATTCACAGTGGATTTTGACGTGCGGCTGCTTCCCTTGTCTTTGATGCAGCTCTACTGATTGATGGCACTGTGGGTACTGAGAAGGTATTTCAAATTTGAAAATTGGGTATAAAATATATTTCTGATAATATGTAGAGTTGACTTGAACAGTTTTGTGCACTGTCTTTAATTTTTATTGTCCGTTATATCAAAAACCAGCAACAATCATAAATCCCTTTGGAAAACTTTCTTAGATTTTTTTAACCATGTTCTAAGATTTTTTCTTCTCTTTGATGATAATTAATGGATTTTTTTTTTATTGTGGTCATATAATAGACCCAAGATTCAACTATTGTTACAACGCTTTTTCATTTTTGCCGAATAATTGTTACTCATAGAGAATTCTGCAGTGCGTTCTGCTTACGGCAATGTGTTGTGGAGAAAGACGATGCACTTTACGTTTTTTCGCCTTTTAAAGATTCTAATCAGCATTAATAACTTTGTTAACAGTTGACACTGAGCAATTTAATGATTAGCAACTGTCCTTTGATTTCGAAGATTTTTCTCTTAACATTAAAGTTCTTACTTTAGCAACATTGGAAACATTCCCTTTTTTCCTTGGATATGTATTTTGAACAATTTTTCTGCTTTAAGCCAAACTATGACTTTTCCCCCCTTCTTTATTGACAATATTATCGAGCGTTGCTTTAGATACGAAAAAAGCATTTCACAGCATTTTTTAATAACTAAACACGAATAATTTTCTTCGGAAAGAGCTCAAACCTAATCTTCCGTCCATTGCTTCTTTAAAAGCTCCACTTTGCATGAAAACAAAATTGTCAAATAGCAGACCGTAATTTACACTTCCAAATATATAGTTGCTATTAAAAAAATTTTTTCCAAGAAGAGGATGTTTTTTCAATAGCAAAACAAGGAATGTCTAAAAAATGTGCGAACAGCCTCTGTATATGCGTATATTTTTAAAGTATACATTCTGACACTAATTTATCATCATGCCGAATTTCATTCATTCAGTTTTTATAATATCAGCTTTCTCTGTTTTTTTTTTTTTTTTTTTTTAAAGGTTGGAACATACAACATTGCTCAGTAATATTACGTTCACTCAGTTCCTCGTGACTATTGTTATCATTTTGAAGTTCCAGATACGCCATTGGTGACCTATTATTAAACTAAGCCTTATAAAGGAACTTATTTCGAAAGAGATGAATTGGAATGAAAAAATACAGGACTGCTTAACTTCTTTCTTCGAAATTGTAGATAAACTTACAGAAATAGAATCTAAAATTCCAGAAAAATTCTCATCTATTTTGCTGTGCAGCTTTCACCAAAGAATTTGAAAGTTTCAGACTGGCGATAGAGTCTCGTGATAAGTTGCCCGACTTAAAAAAGTTAAAAGGTAGGTTACTAGAAGAATCTAAAAGCCGACAATTTAAAGCGCAGGAAAATAACTAAGTGCAGGATGCGTTCAGTTACTAAATACCACGGCAACGCGAAAAAGAAGCAAAAAAATGCGAAATATTTTAGTTGCTATAACTGCCAGAGAAAAGGACACAAAGCGTTAGGATGTAGGAAAATTAAACGCAAAAGTCCCATTCAAAAGTTCTCTACATAATGTTGCTTTCTCAGCACTATCAATACAACGGGAAGAGTTTGGAACATACAGTTAGTACCTTGATTCAGGAGCAATCGCCCAAATGTGTAATGACAGAAGTAAATTCACACCAATAACTGATATAAACAGTGAAGTTCAGATGGCAAATAATGAATATCTAGAAATCAAAGAGAAAACTGAAATTTACTCGTACGTGTCAATTCCACTTCACGGCACATAATGCTTAATGATGTATTATACGTTCCCAATTTAGAAATGACTTAATTTCAGCTAACTTAGTGACATAATGTAAATGTACCGTTTACTTTAGAAATCACTACACGTGGGTTACAGTTAAAATAAACGCATAATCTTACAAGCAAATAAGCAAAACGGTTAGTCATATGTTAGAAATCAATTGAATATACCCGAGGTTTCAAATGTTACAAAGGGTTTGAAACAATAACCAAAGAGTAAATTGAAACCGTGACATGAAAGATCTGGTCATTTAAATCTAGCCGAGTTAAAAGTATTGCATTCTAAAAAAAGACGGTTTTAGGTGGTGCAAAATACTTCAGAACATTCATCGACGATAAATCGCGGAAAATTATTGTGTACGCCCTACGGGATAGGTCTACAGCCCTTGAAGAATTCAAAAGGTAGACTTCAGGCTAAGAAGCAAACGGGATAGCAACTGAAAATACTCCGCACCGATAACGCGAAAGCATTTAATCAGGTCCTTAGAAAATGAAGGCATTAAACGCCAGTTCTCGATTTGTAGAACGGCTAATCGTACCCTAGTTGAAATGACTGGATGTCTGCTCTTCATCAGCAGTTTACATACGTAACTGATGTCCTATTAAAAGCAGATCAAAAACGCCTGAAGAAATTTGGTCCAAAAGAAAGTTTACAGTATCGTATTTCAGAATCATAGGAAGCAAAGATTTCGCATTTACCAATTCTAATAGAAAACATAAACTTCCCCCGAAAAGTGAAGAATACATTCTTATTGGGTATTCTGAAGAAGCAAAAGAATATCGTCCATAGAAACATGGAACATATGAAGTAACACAGTCGTGATGTTAGATTTTTGGAACTGCCGGAAACTGAAGGAAGATCGGAAACTTCAACAGCTGACGAACAGGAATTCATTGAATTAGTACCTACTGAAGACAATTCGGAGGACATCAAGAATTTCGAAACGTCCAACGAAGGGAGAGCAGATGTTGCAGAAAACGTAATTCAACGTCAAAGTTCAGAAGGAGAACCAGGAAAACCTTCGAGTACATTTCTAAAAAGAGGAAAACCGAGCCCACCAAGAAAAGTCTATCATCAAAGACACCCTAATTTGGTAAACACTGAAGTTTCTGCAGATCCAGAAATTCTTATTTAATAGCATCTTCGGATGACATGAGATAATGCCCAAAATTAACATCACTTTGTCTAAATTATAATTTTTCAGTCCAGTTACTAAAAATAGCCCCACACATTGAAGACATTCGATAGGTGCACCATTCGATGTGAATTCAAATGTAGTGACATTTTTTAAACATGCAAATCGCAAACAAACGGTAATTACAAATGGTCGTCTTTATAGCCTCACTATTATCGTTCGTTTAACAGTTTTAGACCCATGTGAGTTAGAATATTAAAGGACTTCGATGCAAAACCCGTTATGAAGAGACGAAAACACCGAGACACCCGTGATATTTCCCCAAATAAATAAAAAAAACACTACATGAAACACAATAATGTTCATTTTCTTAGACTCATTATACCATTAAATACACATTAAGCTGTTGCAAAAAGTTATTGTTGCAACATCATAACTCTTTCATGAGTTATGATGAAGGATCATACCGTACCCTACAAAAGAATTAGAACTTTTTTTTTTACTTTGTAACTTACACACATATGACAAAATTTTAATTTATACAAGCCTCTAAAGTCTGCTTTATTTCCCCCTTCTAATTAAAAATAGTACAACACTTACAGTAATCTTCCTGAGCTGCGTCATTCCAGAATTAATGGCTATTGTATAATTATTCTACAACACAAGAGATGCACGTATTTACATAATGGCAAAGGTGAAAGTCATTTACTCCAACAGTATTCACATCAAAATCTTTTAACTAATAATAATACAATGATACTGTGCCCCTCTACTGGAAAATAGAGTATTTTCACCATTTCTTAACCTATCACAGAAACATAATTTTACCTTTTTTAATGTTTGCCTTTTTACCTAAAAATTCTTTCTTTCTAAGGGCGTACCCAGCTCTGAAAATTATGCGGAAAGGTGGGTGCTGATATGTTGAAAGAGAATTTTTCCAAAAGAAGCTAGTTTTTCTCTGTTTTAAGTACTTGATTTTTTGTTAAGAGAATAGACTGTATTCAAATTCTCGTGAAAAACTAAAAATGATTTAATTTCATATTTTTATTATATTAATAATAATAATAATAATAATGTTAATCTGTAGGTAGATAAATGGGTCTTCTTCACTCTAATGATACCTTTTGCATTAATAGAAGTCGCACTACAGGCATAAGTGAATACATTTTATAAAATCTACAATACTTATATAGAAATTTCGTTTGCCCTAATTAAAAACATGTGCAAAATAAACGATTAATTAAAAATACTGAAAAAATTCTAAAGTTGTAAAATCTTATTTTTTTCCCTTTTAGAGCTATTAAGTTTTGTTCTTTAATCGTATACATGTCATATTTCTCTTTGGAAATATCCCATAAACTTGCTACTTAGAACTATAACTAGTTTGCAATAATTATCTTTGACTACGTTTAAAATTAGAATCTTATTTTGCTTTCACGTGAAATTATAATGTCAAATTTGTAATTTGGATAAATTACTAAACTTATAAGTTGACTTTTCAGCAGTGTTTTCGCTTCTTAATGTTTTCATAAGTTTCTAAGATATAAACTATACATTCATTAGATTAGATAACACTATGCAGAAACCGCCTATACATTATGGTGATTAGGGGAGCCTACTGCGGTACCGATGGGCCCGGGATCGAATCCCGGAGAAAGCATGGATGTTGGTAAATGTATAGTGCCTTTGCACTATACACTCCAAATATATGGAGAGCCGAAAGTTATCGCGTGTGGTTTGATGGTAGGGAAGAGGGGTGAAAGACCCTCTGACCCCCCCCCGAGGTGCTCTGGCTCAAAATTGGAGTGGAAGTAGAAGTCCAACTTCCTTGAGGCTCTGGCAACCATTCTTCCATGAAATACATGGAGAAGAAAACACCAACAACATTATGCAGAATCTAATGCACACGTTAAAAACTGATCAACTACAGTTACAAATCTTCGCGATATCCTTACTAAACATACTTATTAAAAAGATGTTTACTTTATTTCCTGACTTAGTCACATAAGCTGTATTGAAGGAATGATCAGTGCAGTACGATAATTCTCTGAAAAAAAGTTTAGAAGAATACTCTTTGAATTAAAAAGTTAGATGATTTGTTTCAAATCGGAAGAACGAATTTGACAGAATATAAATAAATATTACAATACTCAAGCACAATAAATCACAAGAAGGCTATTTATCGCAGCTCTCATATTTGATCAAAAGCACCCTCAGAGATGAAATCTGAGCATCTCTTCAGCCCCATGCAAAAATCTCTCAAATGTCTTTTAGACTGGGTCGATTAGAATTTAAATAACCTCATTATACCAAGATTTTACAGTTTAATTTTTATAGTGCACTGGTGATGATACTACTGATACAATTTTCTTAAAGTTTTACCCGTTTGAGGTTGGTTTGAATGCACTTTCATTATAAAGTAAGTCTTTAATTTTAACTGATGACTTCAAGCGGTGAAAGCGAAGAAAGGTCTGGAAAATTTTGCACATTATGAAATGAAAGGATAACCAGCATAAAGTTTGCTAATTTTTAGGTCCTTAAAATCATGTTACCTTGAATTCAAATTAAAAACAGAAATTGCATTATCAGTTGAAATTCTTGATGTTGTATAAAAACTCGAAAACAGTAAGCATTCATTTTAGGAAGGTTAGGTGGATTTCGTCCATCTGCCCGTCTACGACTGAAGTGTTACTATCATAATTATGATTTCGTTTCTTTCTATTATTTCTTTCTATTATTATGATTTTAAAAATTATTTAAGCCATCTCTGATTTCTGTAAGCATTTTAGAAATATAAATAATTATAATATAACATTTTACAATATTTGAAAGCTACAAATACTAAAACTTTCATTGCTTGCGTAGATGAAAAGCAACTTTTTACCCTTTTCTATATTTACTGGTACAGTTTAGGCTGACACATGATTTAGTTAAAACGAAAGTTATTGAAATTTACCTGAAAATTACCAAAAGATAATTTTTTTCCGCCTTTTGGTACTGAGTAGTAAGTTATCAAATTAAATTTCTTTGCAAAGCAGCAAGACAAAAAAACAAAAAAATATCAGATACTGGGGACTCCTAAAAACTATAAAAGTCACAGTAGCTTATATGGCCGTTAGGGTTGAGTGATCAAAAAAGACCCTGACCTTTTACCAAAGCCCAATTTTCTGGAAGTGTGGAAATTTTTCTTTTTCTGCTTCTTTCCCATTTCGGGGATTCAATGTTTTATCACTTAAGAGAGAGCCTTTAAATTTCATGTCAAATCCTACCTAATCAGTCAAATTTATACCATGTACGATATCAGTGTTATAAAATTTTGAAAAAATATTTCTAATACATATATTTTTGTAATTTTTACCCATGAGAAGTTCCTGAACTGCTCTATGTTTAAACTTAACTAGGTGACATGCAGGATGCCTGGGGTCGAAAGCAGTCTGCTCTCTAATTTCATTACCAGTTAAAAAGACATGCAGTAAATATGTGAAATGTTGGCTTGAAAGTATTCAAAAGTGAGTGTGCATGTGTCGGTGCTTGCAATGCTTTGTTGTATTTGATATTTAATTAATTATGCTTAAAGATGATCTGAAAGTCCTGTTACGGAAGAAAAAATCAGCAGCTCCATCACAATCAGCACGATCTAAATTTTGTATCACATATACGCATAAAATCAGTTATTTTTTTAAATGGCATACTGATTTTTTCCGTAGTTCGATCGTATGCTTCCCTTCATGTTCAAATTCTAGAAAAATCCTAAAAATTGTTTTGGAGTATTATTCGCATTTAAAGTTTAACCCTTATTTACTACATAGAAGAGCAGTAAAAGAGATTCAATTGTTGAACTTATGTCAACCTTCCTCTTTTTATTCTTCAGTGAATAAACAGCATTTGGAACTTGTAACCCTTTCAGAATCCAGTACTTCAATCTTATTACTTTTGTTAATTTAAGGGAAAAAGTGCTTTCACATTTTAAAAAAATAGTTAGTATGTCAGAGAAGTTGCACTTAGTTCTTTAAAAATTTGATTCATTTACAAATAAAGTTCGACATTTACGACTGTCTGCCATATTACAAGTTACAAAGACTTATAATCAATATCCAGCAAAATCGTACCTGATAACAGATGTCCATTAAAGATAAGACATTAAAATAGCTTTTAAATAAGAGCAAACACACATAAAAACTAATGACATTTTTTTCTACAATTCTATGTTTGAAATTTTGCCAACTAATAACTATCATTAGAATCCCTTACTACTTTAAATTACACAGGCTTATATGCAACAAAGTCGACACATAAATTTATATTTTTCTATGTACTATTTTACTATATTTTATACAATAGAAATTTAAAACAGGGAAAGAAGTTAGGGCCTGAATCTCATTTATGGATTAAGTCTGTTCAAAATTCCCTCTATTTTATAATTTATAGGAAAGTGCTTTAAATCATATTATTGATTACCTTACAAATGATGAAGGTTCCATACTTCAGAGACGAAAATTTAATATTTTTTTTTAAGTCTTGGAAATTGAGAAGTCACATTATTTATTTTCTTTGATTTGTATGTTAAAACACAGAACATAACTTGGAATTTTGCTTTTACTATTTAAACACCTGATCTGAATTTTTACAAAAATACCAAATTTGGCCTACATTGTTTTGTTCTAGTATAACATCACACAAAATTAATATTTTAACAATAATGATTTATTTGATCATGGCGAAGCACTCGAGAGCTATCTGCCTAAGGGGAGAGATACCTTTATGGAAGACTGGCGGTATACATGTTACACATGAGGAAAATCACTAAAATGTCCTGTTCACAGATTTGAACCCCGGACCGAACTAGCAGTGTTCAGTGACTTCACTACTCGACTGCTGGTGAGCTTTCACAATAATCGATATTTCACATATCACCATTTTGGAAGAAAAGTCGCACATCTCGAAAACCACTAGTTTAGAGGAAAAAACCAGATTTAACTGAATATGAAAGGTATAACAAATAAAAATCAGTGACAACTTTTACATTAGTGACATCCTCCCACATAAAAATATACCATGTTTTGATTTTGATTATGACATAAGCAAACAACCATAATTTTTACCGATTTTCTTCCAAAGTAGCGATATAGGTAGAAAGAGTAAGTATATCGAGATAGCAAATGAAATGTGAATTTGAATAAAATTCTATTGATTTTGAGGGCAATCAAACACAGGTCTCTCTTCAGGAGCAAAACATTTTATGCTCTTGAAGAAAAGAGGCCTACATCTGATTCCCCTTAAAATCAACAGAGTTTTATTCAAAATCCGTGACAATTGAAGGTTGATTGCTTTTTGCCTAATTTAAAATTTTACGCTTTGGGGCTTTGCTTCCAGATTGAAATGAAATGTGATTCAGGGGCAATACTACCATTACTACATTCAGACAAAGACTACATGCAATGACCATGTTCAGTTACATATATAAAACAAAATTAAAAGACATATTTAAAAACAATTATGAGAAAATAAATCTTAATTCTTTCAAATATGTAGAATCCTATAATATATATTTCAAAATTTTAAAGTTTCATCAAACGTCACTTCAAAAAGACTGTTCTAGACTATTAAAATGCTTCTTAACACACTTTTACAAACCTCTTGTATACTAAAATATTACTCCTATAATGTGATTTTGAAAACGTTGTCTCATAAATACAAGATTAGGTAATAATTTTTTGATTTCATAACAAATACATGTTCACTTTCTAACTACGGGAAAATATAGATAAATTAGAGAGTTAGTAAATTCTAAAAAAATTTATATTTCAGTGAACTTACAATATGTAATAATATAATTATCACAGGAATGCATAAACTTACCCCGTTTCCCCCTAAAGAAAATTAAGCAAACGTTTTACAGCAATTATGTTTACCTGATGCCACTGCATCTTGAAATCCTGAATATTTGGCTCTGTTTCTGAATTAGCATGCAAAAAACCACCTATAATGACACCTTTTATGAACCTACTATGAAACAACACTATTCCTAGTCTGAAAAAAAAGACAAGTTTTTGTGTGACATTCATGCAGAAGGAGAGCATCCTCCAGCATTTCTCTGGTTAAAAAAAATATAACAACTTTCAGTATGAATGAACACAAAGACTTACAGGTCTGAAATCCAGACACCTTTGATTCTGGAATTTCCTGATATTGATGAGTACAGAGATATTATACAACATTACCGGCATTATGAAAAGGCAGATTATGATGACACAGATCGACAGCGAAGCAGTTTCTGTAGTCCACATTTTAGATCACATGCAGGCAATGGTTCAATAATGATAACTGTTACCTTAAGAATGCACTCTTGTATGAATGAAGCACTGTCTAGCACACAAATCTGTATATTTAAAAAGTCTGTACCACAAAACTCCTTGCAAAATAACCATTTTCATGACTTTATGCATTTTTATACTATACACAGAAGACTCACTGAAATATGTTTTTTTTAAGTTCACTGACTTGATAATCACCCTATAATTACATGACAGCATATAAAATTGGAAAGAAATTTGTGCTTTGTTTCACTCATAGAAATGCACAAAAATTTCGTTAAAAGATTTCACTTTAACTAGACATCAAAAATAAAACTTTAAATTCTCCAACCCCAACCATAGCTGACAAACTAACTCTCAGTTTCACGTAAAAATGTATAATATAGATGCCATACATTAAAAAATATACTGAAAAGTAATTTACACTTACATTGAAGAAGCTATTAAATCTGTTTTCAAATCTCCATTTATTTACAAAATCATTCACAGCCAGTCATGACTCACAAAATACACATACTAGTTCCTCAATTAGTCCCTGAGCACAAGTCCACTATTGTAGACTCCAGCTTGGATGCTTTCTGTTCCAACTGAAGCAGACTCAATTTTGATGGGATGACAATGAAATACAAACCACTGACTTTTGAGCATAACGAACTTAGTGATGAAGTCTCTATCACAGACAGAAACTGATACTAAGAAGCAGCTTTTTATTTACAACTTTGCCCCAGCTTTGTAGGAAGAATTTCTAGTTTAAATTAGTTTCAAATGGTCTTGAAATATCCACTTAGCCTGCCAATTCCATATTTATTTGCCCTGCTTTTGCTCAACAGCTCTTTACCTCAAGGATTCTTCCATGTGATATTTTGATTCCATAAAAGCTGTTTTTACTTGATAAATATTACAACCAAACACTGAATTGCAGAAGCATGTGGGAAAACATGCTTTGCATAAAGCACTTTCTATGCCTTGGGATAACATAAAGCACCTTCTATGCCTTTGGATAACATAAATTTATTTTAGAGACAGACTGACCAAATTAAATTGCACGCTGATAATTAAGTTTTTCCTTTAGTTCATTCAGAGAAATAATAAATCATACTGACTAGTTACTTCATGAAATATCTTTACATATGAAAAAATAATTTTGGACATCAGTACGTTTTTAAGCAGCATTTCATTAAGCACCAAATCATTCTGGATACAATATGTGTTACCAGAAAATAAAGAATTTATGAGAAATTTGAGCTTTTTGCTGCAATTTACAAGTTAGGGATCTAATTCAGTGCAATTCACGCCATTAATCCTCCCTTCACCATGATGTTCACAGAAAGCTAGAAATGTAGTATGATTAGTATGCTTTCTTGGACTTTATGTCTACACTTGAAAATTTCTGTATTTTTCTTACAATATTATAAACACCTCTTATATAACTGATTCACAATTCAGTTTGTCATATAATTCTGAAGAGTATTTCAGTATTCTGAACAATATTTCTTCCTTTTCCTCTCAATTTCAAATTTGGTTGTATTTGGCCAATTATGATAACATCATTTTTGTAACAGCTTCTTCCTTGAATGGTGTGTAATTTGTTTAAAATGCTAATTGCATTCACTTCAGATTTACCAAATAGCACCATAAAATAACCGATGGCAGTAAAGCACTTATAAATTGTGAAATTATTTTCCAATAAAATACATCAGTGTACAGCATCTGTGCATCCAAAACCATTCTAAGAAATGAATTGGCTCCTAAAACCATGAAGAAACAGAGACTGATAAATAGATTGAGCAACATATATTTCAAATACTGATTCAAATACTTACCAATCCAGTATGGTTTTCCCCGAGCTAACTGCACTAACCAATCATTGTGCTCAGGTGTTTCTACCACCACTAATTCTCCATGGGGAAAACTTTTACATGTTGTCTGAGCATCACTCCATGTTGATTGTAGTTTATTCCACTTATAACACTTTCCAGCAAATTCTTCCCATCCTATAATATATAATTATAGCAAAAATATTTTGAAAAATTCAAAACATCTTATTCAAGATTTTTAACTAAAATAAAAATTCAAGGTATTTTTCAATGAATTTCTTAATTACTAGCATTTTCAGATATCTTAATTACCTTTAAAACAATTTTCTGCCTCTAAACTTGGTAAACCCTCTTTGGATTCCTTAGAACTTAAAATCTCCACTGAACTATCTTTGATTTCAACATCTCTAGATGATTTACTATCACTTTCAAATGGAGGGACTGAGAATTTGGTATTTTCTACATTACTAGAAATTTCTGGAAGCCATGGTAACCAATTCTTACCATCACATTGAAAGAAATTTTGAGACGGTCTGTTATAATGTAACAAACCATATATATGTTCATTACATTCCTGAAATGAAGAAGATTTAGATTTCAGAAAAATATTAGATTAAACATTTCTGCAGTGCATTTCCTTGATAGACTACGTATTTTACAATTAAACAATTTTAAACATTAAATAAGCACAGAAATTAGCAGTACAATGTAGAAGTTTTCAGATATTATTTTCAAAAACTGGAAAAGTATGTTACACTTCAAAAATTGACATAGATGCTTCTTAATGATAAAATTTAGATATCATTATCAATTTGCCAAAGTCTCACTTGTTTGTGTAAGAAAACAAGCAAAATGCATCACTTATTATGTAGTATCAATTCAGTACAATTCAATTACTATTATCAAACTATTATAGAATTAATTTTTAAACTACAGTTAAAAACACCAAATAAAAAATTTTCTAAAAGTCCAAAATAGTCTCTAAAAATTCCTAAGTGACAGAGAAATGCCACCATGTGAGACATTAACTAACTGTTTGATTTCAATTTCAGTCACAGTTAAAATTAGGTTAGATAAAAAATTTAAGTGTGAAGTATATTTTGAAGGATTCTATCAATTTTGAGAGCAATTTAACACAGCTCTTTTCCTCAGAAACTAAGGGGGGGGGAAGAAAAAGAAGGAAAAAAATTCCCTGAAAACATCTATAAAAAATTAAGGTTGTTTTTTGCTTAATTTAAAGTTTTACACTGGCATATTCTCTCACAAAGACGGATGCCTTTCGAATATTAAGATTAACTTGGTAAACCATTGGTCAAATAATTTCCGAAAATGTTATGAACAGTTCATAAACGAACTTTTACATTTTTCTAATTAAAATGCAGTGAAAATACCTATTTATATGTTTCTTGATATTTATATCTTAAATCAGTTAAATTCCATTGCTATTTTAACGAATATTTTTGCTCATTGTTTAATGTTGTAATACAGGTAATATTATCAAAAGAGCTGTGGACTAATGTGATTGTAAAAAAAAAGGTTAGCTTTAAATATGTTCTTGGCCCATAGATCGCGCCACTGTTTTTATATATTTATATAACTGTGAAATCCAATAAAACTCACTCACTCATCATCTTTTGACCGCTGAGCTCCTAGAGACTAGGTCGAATTTTAGCGCAGCTCTGGGTGAAGTAGCACGTGGTGCACAACGACCCATCTTGACTCTTGGGTAAGTGAAATTTTACTACATTATCTGAGTATGCATTACCGAGCAGCCAGCTCTTGTTAGGTTTAACAGCAGGATAATTTAGTTTAGTTTAATATGGAGGCCCTTTTAGCCGAAAATAAATTCCTCGCACAGTTACGTGAGAGTAGAAACGACGAAAATTTTCTAACTAGACTTAACGCCATGAAAGCTAACTTAATGCAGGAATAAGAACAGCTAGCAAAAGCAAACTGTCCAAATTCTGATGCAAGATTAAACAATTAAGAGACAGAATAAAAACCATTAATTTATTTCAAGAAAGAATAAAAACGCAAGATTCAAATGATGAAAATCAAACCCCCAAACCATCGCAAAATGAAAAGGCAAAAATCTTAACTAGAAGCACTAGCAATAAAACGCGAAAGAAAAAAGTGATAGATAAAGATGGATTCATATCGCCAAGGAAAACGCATAAGCGCAACCTACCTAACTCGGACATAGACTGTCCGCCCCCCAAAAAAACAAATTTGATCAATTAAATACAGAAGATCGCATGGAAGAAGACAATGATGAAACCCCGTTCGAGGTTCCCAAAAAAGTAGCAAGCCGCATCCTCCCAATTGTCTTAGCCGACTTTAATGGGAATTGGGACCAACTAAAAGACGAAATAGAGGATCGTGGCATAAAAAAATACCGCGGCAATCTGAAAGGTGGACGACTAACAATTAGACTCTTCGACTCAGAACATTACCGCATAGTCACCAAACTGTTACAAGAATGAGGAGTGCCATTTCATATTTTTAAAATGAACTCCCTAAACCCCATAAAGGCAATAATAAAAAAATTACCAAAAACGTCCAACACTGAGGGGCTTAAAAAAGAAATAGAAGCATGAGCATACCCATAATAAAAATCAGACAAATAACTGCCAAACGTGACGGCGAAATAATCAATTTGCCAGTTTTCCTGGCTGAAACTAAATGAAATGCTGAAGGAAAAAAGACATTCGACATCAAGAAACTAAGAAGGTTAGACGTACACATGGAAAACTACAAATCAAAGCCAGGTCCCGTGCAGTGCCAATGGTACGGGCACACACGGGACCTTTACCATTACACCCCCCGATGCTTAAAGTGTGCAGAAAATGAGACTTACCAATGTCAAAAGGGAAAAGAAAATCAGCCTCCAATTTGCGTATTATGTGGAGATAATCACGTGTCATTCTATCGGGGATGCAGCAAAAACCCTGATAATATACGCAAAAAAATCGCTCAAGCCAAAGAAGCAAAAGATCAAAAGAAAATAGTCAAAAACCCTCAAAATAAAATTAACGCAGAAGAATTCCCCTTACTCCCAGGTGCCAAACCGCAGAACCTTCCAGTAACCACCCCTGAGTGGAAAAAGGCGGAGCATACAACCAGAACAAGCATACAACGAGCCTACATTCTTTGATTGGATTAAATTACAAATCAGGCAAGCGAAAGTATTCTTTAACCAATTCAAGAACTGCCAGTCTTCAATCGAAAAAATTGAAGTCGGAATGACTGCTTTCGAATACTTCTCCAACCTGGATTATAAATCTTAAGCCCCCAACGCAAAATAAAAACCTAATTGCAGCTACAACAAGCTTTCTACGTGTTTCGTACTTCAAACGGAGTCAAACATCACATACGGGAAATAATAAACTACTTAAATAAATAGAATACAGATATAATGATGCTTAATGAAACGTATCTAAAAGCATGCAACAAATTGAAAATACAAGGCTACAACGTACTAAGAAATGACAGTGAATACGACCAAGGAGGCGGTAACTCATGATCAAAAATCACTTAAAGTTCACAAACCACCCCATCGCAGATACAGGAAATCGAAAAAACCGCTACAATTGTTTATTCTGGATTTAATGAACCGTACCTATTTCTTTCGGTATACAATCCACCTAGTAGCACGCTCAGAAGATGCGATCTCCACGTATTTACAAATTATGATCTCTCCATAATCTTAGCCGGCGACCGAAGCGCAAAAAACCAACTATGAAACAGCAATATTACAAACAGAAATGGGATAAACTTAAATAACTATGCTACACAAACCAAACATAAGAATTCTTGCCCCGGAAGTACCCACAAGATATCACCACAACGGAAATGGCGAAGTTTTGGATATAGTAATTTTGAAAAATATCTCAAGCACCCCTTATCTCGAAGTAAAAGAAAAATTGAACTCTGACTATTACCTTATAAATATTGACTTCGGGTTTTACCCGCAGCTACAAAAAATAAAAACGCAAATTAACTGGATTTTCAAAAACCAAATGCAGTCAGTCCCCTGCAGAATCAGAATTCGTCACGTGGGAGACATCGAAAACGAAGCATTTAAAATCAGCAATAAAATTCAAAAAGCTATGGATAATGCCTCATATGCAAGAAAAAACTACAACCCTCAGGATCTCCCCAGTAAAATTAAAGATTTAATTCAACAAAGAAATAGAGCCCGGAAAACTTGGCAGAAGACAAGAAACCCCAAAGATAAAACACATATGAATTACTTAGCACGAAAAATAAAGACAGAATTAACCAATCATCGCTCGCAAAGCTGGAATAACCTGCTAGAAAACATGGATTTACAGCCCAATACAATTTGGAAAATTGCAAAGTCACTGAAATTCGCACAACCCCAATATCGACATCCAATAAATCACAGAGGAAATACCTATAGCACAGAAAAAGAAATAGCTGATACAATGGCAGAAAATGAAGTGTTCGAAGAACATACAGAAGAAGACCCAGACTACGAAGCGCAAATTAATCACGCAGCCAAAAGTATTAAACTCAGAAGAAGTTCTAATCTCATAAAACTAACTTCACTGACAGAAGTCAGTCAAATTATTAAAAAACTAAAGAAGAAAAAGGTATGCGGTTTCGACAAAATAAATAACAAAGCGTTACAAGGAGGACAATAACAAACCGTCCCAAGGAACTGTATCGTACTACTGACTAGCATCTTTAATGCTTGCATTTGTTACTCATATTTTCCGCAAAAATGGGAACATTCAATTATCATAACAATTTTAAAACCGGGGAAAAATGACGTAACAAGCTATAGCCCAATAAGTCTACTTCCAGCTCTGAGCAAAGTTTTTGAGCGTATATTAAGCATTCGCCTCACAGATCACCTCGAAAGTTTGATATTAATGGACGACAACCAATTCGACTTTAGAATTGCCCACTCAACTACGCACCAAATTTTTAATTTGATTGAATTCGTTGCACAAGAATTCCAAAAGAAAAATGGTGTTGTCACATGCTACCTCGATTTCGAAAACGTTTTCGATCAAGTGTGGCATACCGGCCTCATCTAGAAATTATCCAATTTCCTACTCCCAAATAGCTTTACTAAACTGATCATATCCTTTCTAAAAAGAACAACATTTCAAGTCAGGCGCGGAGATGAATACTCAAGCAGAAAAATAATTCATAAAGGCGTTCCACAAGGTTCAGTCCTCTCACCTCGACTTTTCAGAATCTATGTGAAGGATATGCTAAAGCCTTTTTCGTCCAACGTACTAAAATACGCAGATGATACAGTTGTATTAACAAGCTCAATGAATCCACAAAATGCGATAGATAAAGTTAAACTCCAAATCAACATCATCAGGGCCTGGTGCAAGTTATGAACAATCAAAATCAACCCTACCAAATGCTGCATAGTTATGTACAGACGGTACAAAAAATATTACCCAATAGAGATTGATATAAAAACTGACAATATTCAAATTCCATCAGCCTCATCCTACAAATACTTAGGAGTTTATATTGACAAGCATCTATCATTCCAGGAACATATAAAATATACTGTAAATAAAGCAAACGCAGTCTTTATAGCGTTATACCCTCTATTAGTAAAAAATTCAAAACAGCTTAAATATAAAACGTACGATCTACTTAACATTAATACGACCGATACTACTATATACAGTGCCCGCATGGGCGACAGCGAGCAAGACGGAAAGAATAAAACTAAACGTAATACAAAATAAAATTCTATGTGCGATAGCAAACGCATCTTGGCACATATGTAACTACATAATTCATCAAGACCTAAAGATTCCTACTATGCAAGAACAGATACTCATCACAGCCCATAACTTCTTCACAAGCATGGAAAATTCGCCTTATGAAGCGATAAAAAAACCTCATGAAATATGATCCCACTCAGGAGAGCATAGTTAAGAGACTACGATCGATCCACCACAATACCAGGTGGTGGTGATGTATATAATGTAAATAGCTTGTATGTAAATAGTCCATAATTACTGTTTAATTTAATTAATAATTTATCTGCTTCCTGTCAAAGCCGTGGATTTTGTTCTACATATTCTTACAAAAAAAGGACTTTGATTTGGCAAAGCCAAATGGACTTTGTGAAACACTGATATTTATTTATTATTATTTAAAAACGTACGTGGAAAACTAAGCTCTCAGAATTATCAAATTCTAAAGCGAAAAACAATCAAATTGCAACCCAGTCAGGTGATTCCCAAAAACTCAAGGAAAGATTAGGTAATAATGTTGCTTAAGTGCGAAACTGTCAATGAAAAATTAGATAATGACTAAAAGTCAATTCGTATATTATGTAAGTTAAAAAGTATCGAATATCTTCAAAGCTGTAAAAGAAAAGTGAACCTCCAATCGAAAAGTAGCAACACGTCACATGACCCCAAAGCTACTCTCACATTTCTCTGCAAGCCAGAATCTAAATAATTAATAAAACTTAGATACAATTAGCAGCACCTACTCGAAAGTCTAATCTCAATTAAAAATTTTTATATCTAAATAGTTCTTTAAAAATTAAAAATAACTTAATCAGTAAGATTGCTTACGCCTTCCCTCATGACTTGCCACCTAGGACAATTTCGCCTCCGGACGCAGTGCTCATGCACTACTAACAGAAATTAAAACTAATGTCATCGCCAAAGGGCTCATATTAATTACTGAAAAATACTCTTAAGTAGTAGATACCAGAAACTAAAGTTCTGATTCCGATTCCAATAAAACTTTACTTGTGTTCCAAACTTCCAACAGTTGCGAATTATTTATTCTCATGCATGTAAGTAACCACTCTCTGCTATATTGAGTTTCTAATAGGTTATGGGCCCAGGCCAGATTAAGAAATGAGGATAAATAATCTAATGACTGGTTAAGTTAGTTTGTTTATTTAATTCTGTTTGTAAATTTTTAGAATTACTTTAACTAAAGATTGGCCACATGGTTATGTTAGGGTTAACCAAAGCACATGGTTTCAAAAGCTTAACTAGCTAGACTATTACAAATATTTTTAACTGTTAATTATTTAGACAAGTGTTTCTTTGAAAATAAAATTAATTCAATAGAAAATTTATTTGAATTTATCTAAAATTATAATTTTTGTCTCTTGTTGATTAAAGTTAAAAATGCCAGGGGGAGAAGGTTCATTTAGTCACAAACAGTGAATTGGAAGGAATGGTTAATGATTGTACTCAGTCTGATCATCATGAATTAGTTACTGCTAGTATTAAATCTGATCACGATGAACATAATACAGCTCAAAATGATAGCCACGATAACAATAATATAGTTGATGAGTTACCTATGTTGACCAGAAACAGAAAAATTAGATTCCCGAAAAGTTATCAAGACTTTGACATACACATGATGCCAGAAGTGCCAATGCCAAATTTAGATCGTATGTGCTTTGTTAAAGCTTTAGCAGCAGCAACAAATGATGTGTATTCTGAACCGAAAACCATTGATGAAGCATTAAAGGGCAATGATGCAAACCATTGGAAGGATTCTATATGTGAAACTAAATTAGGTCATATTAAAAACAAAACATAGGAAATAACAGATAAACCTTATGATAAGAACACTGTAGATTGTAAATGGGTTTTCAAAATTAAATGTAATTCAGTAGGCAAGATTGTAAGATATAAGACATGTTTAGTTGCTAAGGGCTATTCTCAGATTGAGGGAATAGACTATACTGAAACATTTGCACCAGTTGTCCGATACGTAACATTAAGAGTTTTATAAGCTTATGCACCTATATATGATTGGGAAATTGACCAAATGGATGCTATAATGCCTTTTGTACAGGGAAATCTAAACTGAAGACATTTATATGAAAATTCCAGACGGTTTCAGTGAATTTTACAAGCAAAACTTAAATGGAAAGGTCCTAAAATTAAAATAAGCATTAGATGGTTTAAAGCAGAGTGGTAGGCTATGGTACCAACTGTTAGAAAAGGGTTTAATAGAAATGGGACTGAGGCAAAGTTCTTTTGATAGTTGTGTCTATATTATAATAAATGAAAATAAAGAACTAGTTATTGTCACTATTTATGCTGATGACTCATTTTTAGTAATAACATAGAATTTAAAAATTGGGTAAAACAACAACTTAAAGAAAAATTTGAAATGAAAGACTTCGGACCAGCAAATTATTGCTTAGGAATTAAAACTGAACGAGATAGAACTAAAGGGTCCATTAGCCTTAGTCAAACTCAGTACGTAGAGAGTATACTTCGCAAATATAACATGCATGAATCTCATGATGTAAAAATACCACTAAACCCAAATCAAGTGTTATCTAAACTGCAGATACCAACTAGTAAGGAACAAAAGCTACCTGCTCCTTATCAGGCTGCCATTGGGAGTCTTCTTTATGCAGCTCAAGCAACACGACCAGATATAACTTCGTTGTGAATTTCCTTACCCAGTTCTCCAATAATCCGGCAAAGATTCACTGGAATGCTGTCAAGCACATCATGCAATATCTTCGAGCCACTACAGATGCTACATTATCTTTTTCAAAGGACTATAGCGCTGACGTCCTTGGTTACAACAACTCAAACTATAGAGGTGATGCTGGCGATCGACGATTAACCACTGGATATGTTTTCCTCATCGGAGGTGGTGCAGTACCATGGTGTAATAAGCGTCAACCTACCATTGCAACTAGTACAACAGAAGCCGAATATATGGCCTTTCTGCAGCTACTAAAGAAGCCATATGGCTCAACAAAATTGTTACAGAACTTGGGATTATTACTGCAAAGCCAGTATTATTATACTGCGATAACAACAGTGCTATTAATCTCAGCAAAAATAGTGTGTATCATGCTAGATCGAAACATATTGATATACATCATCATTTCGTGCGAAAAGCTGTGAAACTTCAGCACATTGACATACAATATAAGACTACTAATGATATGATTGCAGATTTTTTGACAAAAAATGTAAACAATGCAAAACATGAAATGTGTGAAAAGATGATGGGTTTAAAATGAAGACTAATGTAATTTAATGTTTCATTATATGTATGCGTGCTGACGTAATTTCTCATTGTATTTAATTACAATGATGATATTTAAACCTAAAGTGGGAATAGAAAAAAAAGGTTAGCTTTAAATATGTTTTTGGCCCATAGATGGCGCCACTGTTTTTATATATTTTTATAACTGTGCAATAAAATCTTTTCCCTTGTACCGTTATGTTATGGTATGCTTTAATGTTACTCCTGCACCTCTCTCTGATTCGACTGACGGCCTCTCCTGCGCTTTGCTTGCTGAGTCTTTGTGCTCTCTCTTGTGGCGTCATGCTGCCCCCCTTCTACCAAATTAGACCGTATTACCTCATGTGTCTTGTTTCTAATGTCTTGCTGCCTATGGCAAAATTTCATTGAGCCGGTCAAATTGCACATATGTGCGATAATTCGGCAATACTCGTAATGGATGAATGAATAAAATAAAAATTTACTTGTGTTCCAAACTCCCAACAGGTATGTTGTGAATTATTTACTCTCATGCATGTAAGTAACCACTCTCTGCTATATTGAGTTTCTAATAGTGATCATATTAAGCAGCACTTACTGGAATTAAAAAACAAAGAGAAAAATCTTTCTGCTTGTAATCGATTTTGGATTACTTACCATAGGAAATTTAGAATAGCTTGCACCATCACTATCTTTGTCCCCAATCTGCTCCTGATTCAGACACAAAAAATAAATAAATAAGAAGAATATATCTATAAAAAGAAAAAACTTAAAAGATTTAGTTGAGTAATTTTTTTAAATACATAATTTTTTTTATTAAATCATCAAAATAAATTATAATTGCTCTTTCATTAAACAGCAAAAGCTCATTAATTATGGGAACAACTTAAATTTTAATATAAAAATAAATAAAAGAAAATAATACGAGCAATTAGATTTAAAGTAAACCATATTACACTGAAGTTTATACACAGTCCAGTCACATTAATGTGACCACCACGTACTTTCCATGTCAGAGTTAAATAACCAATCACAGAAGGCAGGTGGCAGCACAGTGCAGTTGAGCGTATATAAAGGGTGTGTGAGGGCTTCGGAAAACATTTCAATCGTTGGCGTAATGCAGAAACGAAGCGATTTATCCGACTTCCAAAAGGGCATGATCATTGGCTTTCGGGCCAAGGGTGGAAGCATTTCCGAAACGGCTGAGTTTGTGAACTGTTCGCGTGCCGCCGTGGTAAAAGTGTACCGTGCATGGCAAAATGGGACTGTCCAAAATCAGCGACGTGGCAAATGTGGTGCACCACGGGCCATAGATGACAGAGGCGAACGACGGTTGCGGAGATGCGTTCGGGCAGATAGACGGGCTACCGTTGAGCAACTGACCACCAAAATGAACCAAGGGGCTACCAAAAGTGTCTCCCAAAGTACTATTCAGCGAACATTGCTGCGTCTGGGCCTCCGAAGCAGACGCCTGGTTCGTGCACCTATGCTGACTGCTGTTCATCGACGGCGAAGGCTAGAATTTGCACGCCAGTACAGCAGCTGGACGTCCACTGAGTGGCGACAGGTTGCGTTTTCGGATGAATCGCGTTTTATGCTCCATCGGACAGATGGACGTTGGCGTATAAGGCGTGAAACCTCTGAAAGGAACCACCCTGCAACCATTGCCGGAACGGTCCAAGCTGGAGGCGGGAGCATTATGGTCTGGGGAATGTTTTCCTGGCATTCTCTAGGTTCACTGATCATTGTGGAAGGCACAATGGATCAATACAAGTACGCATCTGTCCTTGCGGACCATGTTCACCCCTACATGCGCATTGTTTTTCCTCAGGATGATGGCATCTTCCAGCAGGACAATGCGAGGTGCCATACAGCTGCCAGTGTACGTGCGTGGTTCGAAGAGCACCAGGATGAGTTTACCGTCCTCCCCTGGCCAGCAAACTCACCTGACTTAAACCCAATCGAGCATCTGTGGGACCATCTCGATCGAGTTGTTCGCGCCATGGATCCTCATCCGCGTAATCTAGCGCAGCTGGCCACGGCATTAGAGTCGGCATGGCTCAACATCCCAGAGAACACCTTCAGGGACCTATGTGACTCTCTTCCTGCACTTCTCGCAGCAGTCCGCTCTGCGAAAGGTGGTTATTCTGGCTTTTGACAGATGGTCACATTAATGTGACTGGACTGTGTACTACAACCTGGAGGAAACAATAAATCTATTAAACAGTTCAACATGAAGAAACAGAAATGGTGGAAATCTAAAAAGTATCCTTTAAAATTCTGTTTTCTAAAGCATGTTCAGAATATTACACAATTTATCATTATAATCAAAGCAATAATTATAGTTTTTTTACATAGCATTTTCGTATGTTAATAATTTTTTAAATGATGCAGTTTTCCTTAACTGAATATATCAGAAACATATTAAAAAAAGTTGCAGAATTTCCATAACATTACTGAGCATACATAATAGGAAAAGGCATAAAGATAAAACTTGAAAATATAAGTACTACTATCTAAACCAAAGGGAAAAAATGTGCTTTAGCAGCATAACTAATAACTGTAATTAAATTACTTCAACCTTCCGAAGTATTAAAAAAATGAAAGTTGAGAATTAGTAAGAAAAAATTTAGAACTTGAGCAAAAGTGAAGAAGGCGAAATGGCTAATTATTAGGACAATCAGACTGAAACATTTTTGCTCTTGTCAGGACAGACAAAAATAATTCAATTTTTCATTCTAATTACTTGGTAGGCTACATCTTTGTTTCTGATACTATGCGATTTTTGAACGGCAAAAACGTATTACAAACAATTGCACAGTATCATCCCCTACATCAATCGGAACAATCAAAAAATAGAAACTAATATATAAAGCATTCCCTTCAAAATGTAAAGTGTAAGTAAAAATCCGAAAATGGTGCAAAAATAACAAATTATGTAAGGAAAAAATTAAATATATACGTCACATGAAACAACTGAAAAAAGCTTAAAATGAGAGTATTAATTGTAACTCGGAACACCACTTTTCTACCTCTTTTCGATTCCTTTTCTAGTCTCCTATGGTCGTTTTTCTGCGTTATAATACTGTGCCACTTATAATAGCATTTCACTTTTGTCCAGTTTCTTCAAAACTTTCAGTTTTAATTCCATAGAAACAGACACTTTTTGCCTCTTTGAAGCCATCATAATGCATCACAAAAGAGGATGTGTAAATACAAGGTAAAATACTGTACTTTAAACTGAACACTATCAAAGGAACAGAAAACAAACAAAATGTCAACTCACTAGAAAACGCAACTTGGTACTGAAATCATCGAACTGCACAGGTGCAGGCTGAAGGGTAGTGAATCATACTAATGAAATCTATGTCAACTATGAAGCACAAAAGCAACTTACTCATGTGTGCTCAACAACTTGATATTTTTTACCGATTATTTTCCTGCCGACTAGGTCAGATTAAACAAAACGTCAGATTAGCAAAGGCAGAATGACCACCATTGTACTATAATACATCACGTTTTGCACTGAAACAGTTTTTGTTTCATTAAGCACATATCAGTCTTGTTCTGTTATAACTTTGATATCACATTTGTATTTCATAAGATGATAAAAAGAAATTTAGTCTATTTGCATTCTAAAAACATTAGTTACAAATTAAGATTAAAACAACATGCCGAATAATGATTATGTTTGACTTCTCCAATAATCATTAGTTTTAACTTGACTTTTTACATAATACCACAGTTAAAAAATATTAAACTCTTAAAAAAACAAATACATATTGTATTTAAATATTAAATTCACATGGAAGGAATGTTATCATATTCACTTGCAAAAATAATTCTTTTGGTGATCTACCGCTGTCCACATTGTTTACAAAGCTACAAAGAAATTGATCAAAAATGCTTCTCATTACACAACTTAATAATGAAAAAATTTTTAACATTCACAATAAAGGCAAAATTACTTAACAAAATAATTCCAGGCCAAATTAAAATAACAGCAAATAAACAAATAAAGACAACTGACCAAAAATAATGAAGAATAATATGAACAACAAGCATTACATGAGAGAATTATAAAAAGAAAAACAATTTGGCTAGAC
>KK122043.1:793078-804713 GCA_000611955.2 Stegodyphus mimosarum | reverse complement strand
AAAAGTTAAAGGCAGCTAAATAAATCAAAATGATATATTTGATCTGGTTTCCATAGAAGTAGTGTGGTCATGATGTGAAATTATATTATAAATAAAACAATATAAAATTAAACAAGAGCAAGGTAAATATAATTACACAGTGAATATGCTCTCTAACAGATCCAAGGAAGAATACATAACAAACAAGAATAATATGAGAAGAAAACAAAACAATGGTAAAAGACATAATGAAATGTAACTGCAAAGAAAATGTAAACATAAAAAAATATGTCATAGCATAAAAAATAAATACCAAACTATATGCTGTAATTTTAAAAGTATACCCATTTCCTTAAGTGGATCAATTCCTTAATTGGCCTTAACTTTTCTGCTTTTAAGTTCACTTTTACATTATGTAAAGCAAACTATTCTATCTTCATCCTGATACTTCATAAGAAGAGTATTTTAAATATGCTTTTCTAATGTGTATTAAACTATAACCCTCAAACACTGCTCCTTTTTTCAGAAAATTTATATTAGAGCATTTTAAAAACTAAATATTATTTTCTCCTTTTTAAAGATTTTATTCTTAACAAAAATATTTATCTGTGTTACAAAAATGAATTTTCAAGTTTATGTAAATAAGAAGACAGTTTTATATACCTAGAACAGTTTTTCCACACTGATTATGGCAACATTTAAAAAGTTTACAGGCACAGGAATTATGTTTACAACTAATCCATTTGATGGAAGGGTGGCATGTGCTGCATGCCTATAAATTTAAAATTTGGAATAAGAATTGCTATTTTTTAATGCATTCATATAGTGAAATCCATATTAATTTACATTTAATCTGCAGTTATGTACTAAACCATTGATTTTACTATCAGAAATTCAAGATGAAACAAATTGCATGCTGACATGTCCTCTTTCTTACTGCACATATTCCACCTAACAGGGCAGTGCATGCTCTGACTAATTACTATATCAACTGATGAAACATGGCCACAAAGGGATGTTTCCTTGCCCTTTTCCCCTCCCACAATGCTAAGTCCCAAATATTAATATATATTTTTTAAAAAATCTGGTGTTTAGCAGCATGCCTTTTGTGGAATTTCAGAATATGTTTGGTTTGACTTATTTGATTATGGCTAAGCACTTGAAGACTATCTGCCTTCCGGAAAGGACGCCTTCATGTAAGACTTTTTAAGGGAAACTAGCTCATTAGGAAAATCTATATGAACTACTAGCATTCAGTGACTTTACCGCTTGGCCATTGGTGGTCCCAATTCAGTATACATCCCCAACCTCATTTTATGGAGCTAATATGGATGGAATTTATTACACACTAACTGAAATAAGCTAATGTCAGAGGTCTAAGGTCTAATACTCCATTAACTACTATGGGAGTATGCTTCGAATTATTTGCATCTTATTGTTTTATTAATGAAAATGAACTACTATTGTAATTAGTCGGTTGAACATATTGGCACTGTATGAGAGCTGTATAGAGGCATATATACAAACAGCACAATGTGCATAAAAAATAATACAGGGCTAGCACAAATGATGCATTCACTTTGAAAAGGCTATATTTTCAAAAGTATTTCACATACACACATGAAAGATATATGAAAAAAACCACAGAATCATTAAGTTTATACACCCTCTACAAACATTCAGTATGCACTGCTTTGGTGACACAACACACGTCCAGATGATCGAGCTCATTCCATACATTTTGTAGCATTGTTGTCCAGATGTTCGTCTTGTCAACTAACCAGATGTTCAGAATAACACAAAAAACTGTTTAGAAGATCTTGCATCAATGGTTGCATTTCAAATCGTACCAAGTGTAGCTCCTGCCACAATTAAAGCTGGAGGATTATTAGATTTTAGCATCAATATGCAGGAAGCATTGGAGGATAAAGATTTTGGCAACAAGTTCATATTCAGCGATAAAGCAACATTCCACTTATCCGGGAAAATTGGTTAAATAGTGAAAAAAACTTGGTGAGTTTGTGGTTGTTTCCACATATTTTTCATATGTGTATGCATAATACTTTTGAAAATATAACTTTTTCAAAATTAAATGAATCATTTATGTTAACCCTGCACATAAGAGATTTTAAGTAATGCTTAGACTTCTGTGTTTGAGTTCCACTCAGTTATTCAGAATTCAAACTGTTAATTTATAATATCAATAATAACAAAAATAAAAATAATAATAGCCAATAATTATACTACAATTACTTGTTGATTAAATCAGATGCGATATAGTATCAGTAATAAATTATGATTAAATCTGCAAAATAACTGCAACTCGGTAAAAAGATTGTTATGTAAAGTATAGATACAACCCAGTTATGATAATTCTGCTAAAAACGTGAATTGAAAAAAAATTGTTTACTTGAAGATTAAAATTTTGTAAAAATACATTATTCTAGAAAAAAGATAAATTTATGTATTATATACAGATTTTTTACATAGAAACAGCTGGGGAAAAGTAAATATTTCTGTTACACTGATTTTTTTCCTCTCCCCCCCCAATTTTGCAACTGATTAACTTTCATTCTATGCAACACATCAAGTAATATTTTAGTTATCTTACTGCAGAATTCTAATTGCAATAATTTTCATGAAGAATATTTTTCATTTGATGAAATCCAGTTCTGCATTTCCAACAAAAAGAAAAATATCTGCTTGAAGATTTAAAATCGAAAAAACAGAACTTCATATTATAAAAATTATCATGGATTCCTGAATTGAGACATTGAACAATATATGAATATAATAAATAACACACAAAGTAAATTTTCTTCACATTTATTTAAAATATGCTAACTGAAATGAAAACATGGAACTATTAAGGAAGGTACTTGACACAACTACCACACTCAAGTTTACATCTTAATAACCAATGCGGAATTAATATAATAATTATGTATTAAAACACAAAAAAGTAACATAATATCTCAAATAACCCCTATTTAAACTAAAAAGAAAAATAACAATAAAAGCTAAAAATTAATAAAACATGCTTTTCTCCACTATTTTCTATAATCAATGGGTGGAAAAACTCCTCAGTGCATAATTATTTGCTCAGAAATTTTTCACACCTCTAATAAATGTGTTCTATTTTTTATATTAATTTAATCAATTAAGTTTTAATTATAATTTTTTATATTAATTTAATCAATTAAGTTAAATATTAATTATAACAAGATTAATAATATATATTAATTATAACAATATTAACAATATATATTAATTATAATAATCTGAATCAAATATTAGAACATTATAACAATTTGAATCAAATGAAATCTGAATTAAAGAAAATAATGCAACATCCAACAATTTTAAAGAAATTAATGTTGATCTATAAAGTATGGATATTTACATACCTCGTCATCATCAATACTAACAGAAGATTTAGGTGGATTACTTGCATCATTACCCTTAGATACTGGTGGTTTTGGAACTGGTATTTGAGAACATGACCCTATATATAAAAACAAAGGTTTAGAGTATAAAAGAATTTTGTTAGATGCAAAAATACAACCAGCTCCGACTTTCTCTCATTTACACTGTCACATGCATAGTTTGTAAACAGCTATAGAAATGTCCTTTTTCAAGGTTCATCAGATGTTGAAAAGTCTATAAGTTTTCAGAATGGGAAACATGAAAAATCAACCCCAGCGAATTAAACTAAGCACTTTCAGTTTACTAGCTGGATGCAATTAAACTTGCTACTTCATGAAAGCATGCGTAAGAGGAATGCCATAATTCAACTTAAAGAATGATTGGGGATACAAGCAAAATTAAGATGGTGAGAAATTATCATCCATCATACTTTAATTGGAGCACCACTGTTGGTTTAGGAAAACTGAGATTATTATGTTTTATTATATGGATTATTCAATTTTTGGAGGAGTAAACATGGAAAATCAAATGCCATCACCCAGAACAGAACCACAAATCTTATTGCTATCTGAAAGTGTTAAGCCTGCTGTTCCCAAAATGTATTGTGGGTGGCTTACGGAGACACACTGAAATATTGCACTGCTTTTGCAGAAATCATACTCAGTCCATACCCAGGCAGCATGCTTCTAAAAATATACATACAATCTCATGAAATAAAGGTATGCCCTTTTTTGCATGTTACTTTTACAAAAATTATACAAAGCCAAATGTACTGATAAAAACTACTAACATAAGAGAATTTTTCACTTGTTACTTTTGCAAATAGTATATCAGTTCTAAAAACCTTAAAAAAAAATCTGTCATTTAGAGTATCTGTTTCTTTCCCCTTCATTTTACAGCCCCCTTTGAACACACACACAAAAAAGCAAGAGTATGCAAAAAAACGTGTTTTCAACATAATTTTAATGCCATATACTAATTATTTTCATATTTGAATAATAACAATAATAACTCTATGAAACTGAAAACTTCCTACATGAAAACATCCTGATATTTTACATAAATTTCCTTCACTGTAATAATTTTTATAATAATCACATGAGGCTAAATTTTTTCAGTAGTGTTTAATAAATGGGAGAAAATTATACAGTGATTCCAATAATTTTTAATGATAAAAAATTATAATATAAGTAAATAAATTTATACTTCATATTTTTTCTGAAATATTTATGGACGTTCTTAATTTGGAGATCTTCAGAATGAGTATAATGTTCCCATTAACTTAAGCAAAATTTATGTGGTTTATTTTATACTAACTTATCAAACTCTATGCTATAATGATTGTATACTGAGCATGCACAAAAAAAAAGCATTTCTATCTTTCATACAAAAAGTGATTTATTAATTTATTAGAAGGGTGCTCTGAATAAAAATTTATACAGTATGAAAATGAATTTATTCCAGATGCTAATTAAATTAGCATATATCTAACTTTGAAGGAAGAAAAGCAATGTTGTTTGGCAAATAGAATTGTTTAACAATCTTATTTGCTAAACAATGACAAAACAATGGCACAGGACTTTCGTGAGTCTTGAATGGATTAGTGTCACTATATAGAACCTGATTATTACATTATTACTTGAAGAAGGCAAGTGAAGGGTTTAACAAGGCTTTAACACTTACATTTTAAGTGTTAAATATTCATGCTTTGTTCATCTACACTGGTGAAATAAATTAAGAGAATTTTTAGATTTGATCTACGATCTCTAGAACTACTGGGCAGATTTTAATAAAATTTGGTGTGAGCATAGGTTGATATAATAAAAACAAAATAAACATTCAACAGTTATAATAACAGACACACACACATGTTCGTGTTTAACGCTCATGGGAGTCTGAAGATCTGAAACAGCGGTTGCAGAAAACACAAAAGAAATGGGTTAATAGGGGGTATGGTCCCCTCTTACAGCCATACAAGCCTCACAGTGTGATCTCATACTGGAAATAGGCAGTTTATCAGTGCCTGTGGCAATTGGTCCCATTCATTCAGCAATGTGGTTTTCAGTTCCTGGATGGTTCTCGGAGGGGGTTGCGAGTTGCCCTCCCCAGAGCATACCAGACATGCTATATAGGGTTAAAGACATGCTATATAGCCAGGTCTGGAGACCTGGCTGGTCAATCTATCTGGCGAATATCCTCACTCTCGAGAAGTTCGTTGACCAGAAGAGCTCTATGTGGCCTCGCGTTATCGTTCTGTAAGATGAACTCGGAGCCCACTGCACCCCGGAAACGGTGAACACAGGGCTCCAAGACCTCATCCCTATACCTCACACCAGTCACAAAGCCTCTGTCAAAGACATGGAGAGGTGTGCGGCCATCCAACATGATGTCTACCCAGACCATTACACCGCCACCGCCACAATTGTTGATTTCGCGGGCATTGGAGGGTAGGTTAGCGGGTCCCTGGCTCTCTCCATATGACATTATGGCGAGAATCGGTGTTTAGGCTAAAACGGAACTCGTCGGTGAACAGAAGGGTCACCCATTGTTCCGTACTCCAATCACTATGTTGCCTGCACCATGCTAATCGGACTCTCCTGTCCGTAGACGTGAGCGTGACGCAAACAGCCGGTCTTCTGGCAAACAACCCTCTCTCCTTCAGTCTTTCGGAAACGATCATCTTTGTTACATGGGTTCATGCATACAGGTCCTGAGAGAGCTGAGAAGCTGTAGCCTCTGTTACGCCTCGCTAAAATGGACAAATAGAGACCTTCTCTGGCCGTCGTGACTCTTGGACGACCTTGCCCAGGCTTTCTCTCGATGGATCCAGTATCCTGGAACTGTTTCCATAGGTTACCCACGACGCTGGGCGTTAAATTAATCTCTCTGCCTAACTGGACTTGCGATTGGCCTGCCTCTAGCCTCCCCACAATTCGATTCCATCATCTAAATGCTGGTAGTTACTCATTTTTACTGTTCCGATGTGAATGTAACAGATTGTTGCAAGATAACATCAAGAAATTCGCCGAGGTGTGCTAGCAAACGCAATTCGTCTTACCCTCCACGTGCTTATAAAGCCTGTTTCTCTGCTAGTTCCACCTATACACACACATACGCTATGTATTTACCATACAATATTTGCATTTTTATCTAGAAGCAGTGGTTTTTCCTTCAGTTCAGTTCTTTTCATGCAATTCGATAAAATATGCAAATTCTCTTAATTTATTTCACCAGTGTATGTAAAATTTTGTAAATGGTGTCAGTCTAACCAATTTAACTTTCCAATATCCTGTTAAGCTTTTTTTTTTCCATGTTCTTTGTGCGTGCGGCGATTGATTCATTTTGGCTCAGAAGAATTTTTAGCATTTAACTCATTCACATGATTAATTGTTAACAAATCTGTTCTGAAAAATGCATGCACTGGCTGCCTTTAAAAAATTAATTTGTCATTTTTGGATTTAGTTTCATAAATTTTCCTTAATATATATACTTTAAATTGAACTCCGACATTGTGCTATTAAAAATGAATGTATATGTGATAAAATACAAGTAGTTTTGTTCCATATCTGCATTTATTTTTTATTCTGAATTGTCTTACAGTTGTAATTATGAAGGCCTTTCTATTTTGTTAGGTAACATTTAAATGATCTGCTATAATTAAATGAATAATTAAATTAAAGAAAGAAAATAAATTCAAGTAATTGCTTCCTTTTCAGTTTTAAATAAATTTATTACTGTTTTTTTTTAGCTTCAGGTTTATCTATATATAACTTTCCAATTCAAAATTTGAAGGTTATTTCGATTATTAGAACTACACAAAAATATTTATTTAAAAGTTAATAATTTGATCCAAAATATCTTGAATTACATTTTATTAAATCTTGTACTTTGATATATCCAGAAATTTTTAAAAAAAAGGAAATTGTAAATGCACAAAAATGCTTATATAAAATCACGAAGTTGCTGAAATTTTTGTTGATATTTGCCAGGTAAATTTAAAAAAAAATAAATAAAAATATTATAGACTTCTGACGGAATGGAGTCATAGTAAATAGGATGTCAAATCTACCATACACTCACAGACAGACAGACACTGGATTTTCTGTTTTACAGTTATTGATATCATAATGGTATGTATGTTTGAACTTTTATTGTTTGTTCATGAACGTGAAAGAAATATGTTCTAATAAGCTAGAAAGTGATTTATTTTCTATTAATCATGAAAATTTGTAAATAATATAGCCACAAAATTTTCTCTGAAGCATTTCAGTCTGTATTTAAACAGAAAGTAAAAAAAAAAGTCTTATTTAAACTATTAGTCATAATCTTCCAGATTTATCACTCTGCTAACAGTATGGTATTCCAAAAAATATTTCAGAAATTTTCACACAGTACATCTTGATGATAGGTAAAAATCATACTGCTAAATAGAATATTACTTCTGCACAGAAAAGTTATTCTACTGATCTAACATCTGCATAAATCAAACTTTTTAAAGAATGGTAACTGTTCCAAAGGTAACTTGAAATTTTTATATTCTTTTTAGAAATCACGTGTGTCATGTGGCCATTAGTTTTCCATGCAATAGAAACTGGTAGCAATACAAAGGTTTGTGAAAAATGTTCAGCTATTGCAGGGGGACATTATAAATAATGAGAAAGTCCTGATATAGTTTCAGAGGGAAATGAAACTATGATTTCAGACTTTGATGGGAAAAAAAATGAAACTGAATTTTCAGATAATGAAGTTGAAATTCTCTACATCTAAGAACATTAATAAAATTCTGATTAATGTAAATCCTATAAAATGAGATATTATAACAGAACTAGAATGATCACTATTTCCACTAATATGTTTGTGGAAAATACACACTCACAATACTGCTATTTCCTAGAAATATTCTACATGGTTATTTTTTACAAGGGAAAAAATCAAAATGTTATAAAAGGGTACTCTTCTGTTATCAGGACCGGATTAAAAAATAAATGTATGTATGCATGCACAAACACGTATGTTTCTGAATCCGATCCCGATAACGGAAAAGTACAAAAAAATGAAGCTAAAAGTGTTATTTATTTACTTTTCTTAAATAGTAAATAATAAACTATTTTTTAAGAGTGCTGTAATAGTAGATATATATTCAACTCTGGTACTTTGAGTTAATGATGTTTACAACTAATTAATTTTTTTTTGTAAATACTTTGAACTATAACGAATATAAATTTTTGTTTAAAAGTAATTAAATTTTTTTCCTAAAGAGCGAAGTAAAGAATGCTTGGGATATGCTACAAAGTACTGGCATGAAGTCGCGTTTGATATAGTGCAAGGTAATGTTTTATTCTGCATTAACTCAACTGACCTATTATATACTGTCATGGGTGTATTTTTATAATATTCTTAAATAGCAGATTTAGTAAATTGTAGAAAAAACTGAAATAATAGTTAAATGATAAAGGTAAAGTCGAATTTAATAAAACTAAATTGGAAATAATATCTTTCTTTCCATGAATTAAAAAAAATTCAAATTAATTTTTTTTTCAGTTTTATATGTTATTAGTCCATTATTATTATTGTTGTAAGCTGATTTATTATATTTACTTGTGTATTGGTGTTCATTATTTCTGAAGAGACAAATTAAATGATAAACATTAAAAAGCACATATAAAGACCGATAATAATATTATATTATATATTTAAAAAACTTACCAATTTAAAAAATACTCATTTTACTTACACAAAATATTTTGCTGTTTCTGTATACCAGTAGTCTTCAATCTTTATTGACTCACAGAATACTTAAGAGTAATGGTAAGGTTATTTTTTTGGGGGGGATGGAGATCCATCCCACATTTAGAAAAATATACACTGGAGTGCAAAAATTAAGGACGAAGTCGAAAAATTAGCATATCAGCTGAACGAAGTGGCAGAGCGGACAGAAAGACCAATCAGGAGATTAAGTAAGGTGATGTACGGTAGCACATGCGCAGATATGCAGGTAGACGTAATGGGGGAGTGTCTGAGTAGTATAAAGCATGTTGTCGGTGTAAGATCAGTATTTCTGGCAAAGAGATTGCACGCCGTATAGCAGTTAAAATCACACCGAGTTGCTGCCTCAGCGAGAAATGGCGAATAATCAATCTATTAGACGACATCTGGATGCTTTTACCCGAGGTCGAATCATTGGGAAGTTGGAGGAAGGCCGCAGTGTGACAAGTGTGGCTGCAGAGTTCGGAATTGCTCACAGCATCGTTTCACGACTTTGGAGACAATTTCAAACTACAGGAACAGCTATCCGGGGGTTTAGTAGTGGTCGTCCACGAGGAACCACACCCGCAGATGACCGGTATATTGCCTTACAGGCCAGAAGAAACAGGCGGCAGACAGCGGGAGAAATCGCTAGACACACGACACAGGCGACTGGACGACCGATATCGCGTTTTACCGTGGCCAGAAGACTGCACGGTGGTGGTCTGTTTGCACGACGCCCTGTACGGTGTGTACCTCTAACGCCTGCCCATCGGAGAAGGCGTTCTCTGTGGTGCCGGGAACACCGGAATTGGAGAGACAATGAATGGGGACGAGTACTCTTTACAGATGAGAGCAGATTTAGTCTGAGTTGCGATTCTAGACACATACACATCTGGACAGAGCGGGGAACACGCAATAACCCCTTCAACATCATCAAAAGGGACTGTTTTGGAGGTCGCGGAGTTCTCGTTCGAGCAGACATAATGCTTGGTAGCCGGACCGACCTTCATATCTCCCAAGGAGGTTCGTCACCTGGGACTGCTATTGTAACGAGGTTCTTCTTCCTTACATGCGTCTTTTCACAAGGGCTATGGGTCCTCAGTTCCTCTTCATGGACGACAACGCTCCACCTCATCGCACAGTTACTGTCGAAGAGCTGTTGGAGAGTGAAGATATTGAACACATGGATTGGTCGGCAAGGTCTCTGGATCTAAATCCCGTCAAGCATGTACGGAACTTACTAGGGAGACCCGTGGCAGCACGTAACTTATCGCCAGTAACGATTCCGAAACTGCGATTGGTGCTACAAGAGGAACGAGCAGCAGTGTCTCAACAGCTCATTAACAACCACATATCCAGCATGCACAAATGATGTGAAACCTGCCTAGCAGTCAGGGGAGATCATATCCCCTATTAAAGACCCGATGTTTCTTGCTGGACACCCATCACAGGGATGTTTCTGCCTTCACTCGCATTGCGCTCCATGCTACTTTTTCAATAAAGCTTCTTTTTATCCCTCTGATTTCTCTTTTAGTAAGTGTTGCTTACATTACTCATGTCCTTACGTATTGGGGATCTTACGGTATTAAATCTGTTGATTTGGAAAGCTTTTGTACAAAGTTATATTGAAAAAACCATCTCGTTTTTAATTTTTGCACACCAGTGTATGTTAGAATAATATTTAAAGTAGATCAGTATGTTTTAAGTATTTTATGTAAAGACAAAGAAAAGTATTGTACTTCTATTGAAAAATTTATGAACATGCATTAAATAGAAGTCGTAATCTGAAAAACAAAATAAGTAGGTGTCTATAATTGCTTTTGCTCTTTCTTAAGGTAAAACTTATAAGAGTAAGTTATTTTTTAAATTTGTTTAGCTATTTGATGATTCAGTACTAAATAATATGAATTTTTTAAATTAAAATCTATATTTTTCAATGACATTAAAATGATGTTGATTTTTCACTGCAGTAATTGTTTTAATATAAAATTCTACCAATTCGTACAGTGTTAGAAAACTAAGTTACTTAAAGAACAACTTTTTGGTTTCTTATTTTAGCTTATCACATTTAATAAACTGTGAAAAATTTCAATGCATGCAGGGGGGAAAATGTGTGTACCTTATTTTTCAAATACTTTGAAAGTTTAATTATATCTGGTACATTTTACTGCCATGTAACTAAAAGTGACAGTACAAGAAAATCACATGCTTTTAAAACGTCATTTTTACATGAGTAATGTGCGTATATAATCTGCATAAAATTATAGAAATGGTATTAAATAAGTGTATGCACACTTGTGAAAATATATGTAGATTTCACGAAAATGCGCATATAAACGCAGCAGTAGATTTAGTAAGAAAGTATTTGATTTACTCATTTTTTTACCAAAACTGTACATTAATACACAGTAAAAAGTGCAGGAAGTTTACCTGAATTTTTACAAAAATTACCCCTAATGCGAAGTAAAAAAAAAAAAAAAAA